>LUGF01024856.1:113863-128676 GCA_001625245.1 Calycopis cecrops
TGAATAGCTGCACCCCGCGGTTTTAATCGCGTATAATTTGTAGGATGGATTTTGGATAAATGGATGGAATTTACAAGGTTGGCCTATATTTTTTTCAGTTTTTTGGTTTTTATTTCACGTGGTATTTTATTTTACTTTGGGTATGCCAATTTTTATACTGCGAAGTCCACAAATGAGGAAATTGAATATAAAAATTTTACCCATTTATTTCACCGGGTTGAACTCAATGCTCAAAGTCTTTCGCCAGAAAAATCTAGAAAATTATATGAAAAAGAATATAATAACTTTTTGGCATGGAAGATCGAAAAGATAACTACATCATTTTCTGAAAATGTCATTCGTGCGTATCTCAAAGACCTCTACGACAAATTCAAGCCATCTTCTATGTGGGCTAAATATTCTATGCACAAGTCCACACTGAGTATCTACAACAATATTGATATCACGAAGTATTCAAAAGTCATAGCGTTCCTGAAACGCCGTTCAGAAGGACATAAGGAAAAAAAGTCCTTGACGTTTACATCAGGTCAAATAAAGATGTTCCTGGAAGATTCACCAAATATTTTGTATCTTTTTGAAAAGATAAGTGCATTTTAGTTCTGTTATTTAATCTACCTAGTACTTACGTACTACACACGCAAGTTATCTAGACACTCCGTTTAAGCGCTTTGTGTATAAATTATGTAGTAGGTACCTACACTTTACTACTTCATAAATCATAGTTTTTGCCTTGGCTATATACCTCAAGCTTATTATATCGTTTATTGTTACAGGTTGCACTAATCTTCGGCATAATGGGGGCATGCTGAAGGCAAGAGCTATACAATATCCAGTTCGATGAAGTCTCTAACATAGACGAGACTACAATCATGGTGAAAGCTTCGAAAACAAAAACGAAAATACATCGTTCTTTCGTTGTGACGGGCAACTGCTATGCCGTATGTAAAAAATACATGGAACTTCGACGCACCCCCTGTCGAAGCCCTGCCTTTTTCTTGAGCTATAGATCGGGGAAGTGCGTCGACCAAAGAATTGGTATTAATAAATTTGGTGCTCTGGGAAAAACTATCGCAAGTTTTTTGAATCTGCCTAACCCAGCGTTGTACACGGGGCATTGCTTCCGGCGCACCTCAGCGACCCTTCTCATAGATAGCGGTGGTGATTTGACCGCACTGAAACGACACGGGGGGTGGAAGTCTGCAACTGTGGCTGAAAGCTACATTGACGAGTCTTTAATGAATAAAATTCAAGTCTCAAATACGATCTTGAACAGTATAGAAAACAAGACGAATGAAGTAAATATAAATATTCCGACTCCGTCTACGAGCTCTACTGCTTGCCCCTCGACCGCTACAGATGCTGGATCAATAATTAGCAATAACTTTCAAAATTGTACCATCCAAAATTTTAACAATTATTATAAATAAACTATTGTCAGCTTTTACTCTTGTTGTTTGATTAATTGCATTAGTGAAGATAAAGTAGTGTATGCAACTGCATATAACACGGCTATTAAAACACTCGTTACTATTTTGAAACTCGCTGCGCTCGTTTCAAAAACTCACACTCGTGTTTTAATACCCCTAATTATACGACAGTTGCATAAACTACTATTGTGGCTGTTCAAAATTATAATAATGTATTTTAAAAATGTAGGTAATAAAGTAATAGAGTTTTGTATACATGTATGATATACAATAATTAAAATATGAAATACATCATACTCTTTAAAATGCTTGTGGAAAATATTGTCATACTTTTCGACGTATTATTTAAAAAAGGGTGTGCTTTGGTGTAAATGGATTATATTGTTATATATGAAAAATGTGATACGAGAATTGTATATAATATGTTTTCCTTCTTTTTATTTTTTCAACAGTGAATAAAATAATATCTTTAATAAACATTCTCATTTTATATGAATATTAAGGGCACTTATTTTCATCATCATTATTTTCTTGTTTTATGTCGTTTACCACAGATTAAGTAGGTAATTATAATTGTTCTTGCCCTTACCGATACTAATAGTGAAGGAATAGATGGTATTAATGTATTAATACGAAAATAGTCAAGGAAATCGGGTATATTGTTAGACAAGTTTTAGCTCACTTAATAAATGTAAGTATAGTAACTGGTATTTACCCAGACAGACTTGTCTGACTGTAATTGTCCCTATTTTTAAAATAGGTAGCAGGAGAGACATGAAATGCTTTGAACCTGTATCTTTATACCCATACTCTCAAAAATAGGATTTACAATTATTAAAAATAAATACATATTAGTATCACAGCAATAAGGGTTTAGAAAAAATAATAACATAAATGACGCTATATCTGGCTATATCTAATTTTCTCCAAAAAGTTCACAATAGCAAGACAATAAAAGACGGCTATTGCCTTATACTATTTCCAAGACGTTTGATAGGGTTCATCACAACCCTCCTGTTATCCTGTGGAGTAAGGGGAATCACATATTACGAGTTAATAAAGCGACACAAATAAGTGGATACTGTAAAATACAAAAATGCGAAAAACAGTATTTATCTAATTTTATGGATACAAAATATGGAGCTTCATTAGGTCAGTAAATACTCCACATTTGATACATTCGTTAAATATAAAAGCTAAACATGGAGCAATTATGTCAATTATCGATTTTATAACTTTCATAGATATGCCCCACAAATCAGTCGTGTTCTTAATATTTAACATTTTAAAAGCCGAAGTTATGTCTTGGGGCTCGATTTCATGAAAAAGAAAATTGACATCACATTTTCTTACATAGTCTTTCAGCAATGATTCAGCAGCAGCAGGAGAGGATATTAAATTTTTGGTAGTTGAAATTGGAATGTCAACGAAAAATTTCTCAAACACCGTCGCAACTTCTTTGTCACTTAACTAGTTTATCTTTGATACAAAGATGAAAATCAGTAGAGCGACTTTTTACTTTTACATTTTCACTACTTATTATGTTCCAAGTAGTCCTTATCTTACTTTTCGAATTTATGATTTTATTTCTTATACACAAAGTTTTAGCAGCAAAACATACTTGCTTAAAGGTCTTTGAATATTTTTAACATAATTTTTAAAAGATTCACTATGATTGTATGTTTCTTCATAATATAGCTCATATAATCTTTGTCTGCTCTTATGAATCCGTGTAGTTGCCCACTCATTAAAATTACCTTTCCCAGATTGTAATCTGACTGTCTTAGTAGTGGAGATAAAATTATAATTAGTTCTTATTAGCTTAAATAGGTTACTAAATGCCAAATCTGAACAATTACAATGCTTTAGTAAATGAATATTGTTCAATATATTACTTCTAAATAAATAAAAACCAAACTAAGCATGATATTATACTTTACTTTACTGGTTATTCGGAAACTCTATCTACAGAGCTAATCAGAGCTCGATCAGAGGATTCAAGAAAAGAATAACCAAGAAACCTCAACCTTAGATAATGATTAAAGTCAGGTATAACATCATTTCTCCACATGCGTTGTCTTGGCTGGCAGGTTAAAATTTTACTATTATCATTCATTTTTAACCAAGTGGATACTGATTTGTATTGATTTCAAAATAAATGATTTTTAATTAAAAATAAAGAGCCAATTAATTAAAATTGAAACTTGGAAAATTTTGCAATTTTCGCTTTATTTATTATTATTAGATTTTTAAAATGTTGTCATTTAGAGACAACTATGATTTTTTGTGTAAAGAGTAATCTAATGTTAAGGGACTTTTTAGCAGTAACAGCAAAACCTTGGAGGTACATTTTTTTCACAGGATTATTTCTAAAATCAAACTTTTATCGAAAAGTTACAAAAAACCAAAGAAAAAGTTGAAATAAAAAAAAGAAGAATAAAAACGCAAAACTGTGCGTACAGTTTAATTGGTGAATTACAAGATTGATATTGTAGTCAAAATGTTAAATAGATTACATTTATTATTATAACACCTGTATAAATATAAAATATATTCACATTATTTATTTATTATTGATAATGTTATATAAACTTTTCTACAGCGGATCCAGTGACAAGAGCAAAAACTACAAATCCTGATGAATTTAAGAATGCATTAGCGAATATAAAATTAATGGGAAACAAAGATTGTCCGGAATTGTCAATAGGAGGCATCTTATTAGGTTTAAAGGAAAGTGAACCTAACAGCTACATATACGTATTTACTGATGCCAATGCTAAAGATTACAATCTTGGCGAAGAAGTGAAAAGCTTGAGTCACAAGAAGTCAATTGAGGCACGTTTAATTTAATTTACATTACGTGTGTTACATTTAAACATTTTAGAATTATAATAGTTAGCGAGATAGGATACAGAATGTTGTCATCATGATATCGCTAGAAACACTGAATACCTATACCTACCAAGGTTGTCATCGTAAATGCCGGTGGTCCACGGAGGTGGGAGGAGAAAGGGGGGCAGCGCATCTGTAGTCTATGCAGATGTCTATGGGCGTCGGTAGTCATGAAAATGGCTACGACTGCTCGTTTGCCCTCCTATACCATAAAAAAAAAAAAAAATAACATCCTGAAATATATTTATTCGATTTATTTAAAACTTAAATATTTAGTCTGGCCATAAATACTGTTACAATAAAAAATAAAAAAATATTAAAATTGAATGTTAATTTTTTATGATTGTTCATTGTGTTTTCTTATTTTGGCGCCAATACACAGTACAATATTAAAATGGAGTGAGGTGATAAACAGAACAGAATCGCTGTAATTGCATTACACAAAGTAGGTATGGAGCCAAATGCAATTTTTAAAACTCACCATACACTTGGTATTAGCAATATGTTTGTGTACTGGACTATTAAGAGGTACAATGATGCTTCCTCTGTTTGTGACATAAAAAGTTTTGGCCGTCCACGTAGTGTTCGTACGAAAAAGGTGGTCAAAGCAGTAAGGGAAAGAAGAAGAGCTATCCGAAAGCAAAAGAAGTTGTATCTCAGGAAATAAGGATGGCACCTACAGTTATATCCCGTATTTTAAGAGATAACTTACGACTTGCAGCTTATAAGATACTGGTGGTTTCGTAACTGAAAAATTTAAGATGAATAGGGTGGTAAAATCGAAAGATCTACTGAAGCCGCACGCTAAGGGAGGTCACAGAAAATTACAGATACATACACAGATTTATGGTCAGTTTTAGAGAATATAGCTTGCTCTAAACGATATAATAATTAGAAGTCTTTTAAACAATCCATACGATTGGCAGTGAAGACTTTTCCCATGGAAAGTGTGCGTGCTGCTATTGATAACTGGCCTGAACGTTTAAAGGATTGTATTGCAGCCAATGGAGGCCACCTCGAAAAAGATTTTTATATTTTTAATTGTTTTCTATTTGTGTTTTAAACTAACACATTGTATAAATAATAAATCTAATTGACTTTTTGACAGAACTTATGGCTAGACTAGGTACCTATAAGAAGGAAAAAAATCTTTTACGTTTTTATTTTATTCTGCTAAATAAAATTCTTGGAATATTTAATTTAGTTGCAAATGAAACATAAAGTATATATTTTAGGTAACATTCCTCTTGACTGGAATATGTAAGGAAACATCAAAGAACGATGAAAATTATTGGGTATACTACGATACAGCACACTCGACGGGTGGTATGGTTTTTAACTTACTAAAGAGTGACACCCAGCAGGTAATTATGAATATATAAATAATAATAAATATGGCTTACTATCCTCCTCATTGCCACCATCAAAAACTATATTTGTCTTGCAATGACGTGTTGGTGAGTTAGGTAAGCAGTAGATGACTTCCAACGTCCACAAACATATGCATAATTATTGTCTTCACTTTTTCAATAGCTACTCTAAGCTTGAATATTGCGTTTGGGCGGTTTAATTTTTTGTTTTAATAAATGTTTATATTGCTTGCACATTGGATGTAAATTCTCTTAGAACCATTTACCTACTGATTGTTTTATAATTCAATTTGTAAAAACTCGGAAATTAAATGCATGCAGTCTACACCTGTAAATGTAATTATACTAAACACCTGTTGAATGTTCTGTAATCTTTTAATTGTCACAGTGTATATTATGTTGGTGTTCAATAAATAAATAAATAAAATAAAAATAAACTTAGAGCAGAACTTAACATGAGGACATTGCAGCGTGTCCTCTGTTTGCAATTACATTTCTACCCTCCTCGGAACGGTTTGACCGCCGTTCATTATTCGATACCCATACCCGATACTGTTAAAGTAATAGAACGTACATAAGTAGTACGCCGTAATAAGTAGTAGTATAAATATATGTTAATTATTACGTTAATACTCATCATAATATTTCTTATTTGCAGGTTATAAATTACATTTCTGCTATACATTCAAAACCGACAACTACATTATCAGAGAAACATATTATTAATAGTGAAGAAATTCATGTAAGTATTTCAAATTATATCAGCAAAACAGATTCACCTTTTTATATCTTATGTAAATAGATATAAAATATTATTGCGATTGTATTATAAGGATAGAGGTAAATCACATTCAACTTATTTACTCCGAGGCTACCCTATACAAACATGGCCACAAAATTTAAAAATTGAAAATTGAAAATCAACTGACACGGACACAAGTTGTGTGAAATCCGTTTCCAATATCTGTCACAGATACCAGTTGATACAATTCCCATGTATGTTGTAAATAGAAATTAAAAAGTAATTAAAACTGACAAATTAGACAAACTTACTAACTTAATATGGCAATTTTTTGGCCTTTAAATTACATTATTTATTTATCAATTTAATTTATAATTTATGTACAATGCTGCAAAAACTTATTTACTAAACAATGAAGCAATAATAATTATGAGTGCAATTAGAGAGCCACATAGGGTTTAGTAGTTTGGCAAAAAAAAAAATGCCGTCTAAAAAATTTAAATAGTTTTTATTTTTTTTTTAATTAAAAAAATAATGAAATAGTAAAGTAGATCCATTAGTCAAAACTATTTATGACCAAAATTGAACTTCTACACATACGTTGATAAATCTAACCGAACTTTCTGATTTCTGTCTGATCGCTAATGTTTGTTGATAAATAATATATTTGTTAATAAAAAGGTAAATTAATTCCTGTGCTGGAAACAAGAATTTCCTTTACCTTTTTTTGTTTTCTTTTCATTAATAGTATTTTAATTGCAGATTAACTTGGACAGCGGCATAGACAGTGTTCAAGTAATAGTAAACGGCGAAGTTGACCAATTAATAATTACCGATTCCTTAGGCAACGAGGTCAATACAGAGCAATTGTTGCATATTGAATCTGCAGAAGTACGTATACTACTAGTTTATTAACTATAAGTTAGAACATAGATACGCAACAAAGATACACACAACGCTACATACGCAGTGGAGCCCGTGCCAAATAACTCGGAACAACATGGCGGCTTCTGATATAAGAAAATCGTATCAATAATATTTTTTAAAAGTTCTCTTTCTTGCCGTTCTTTTTGGATATTTTACGTAAATTTATGAACCAGTGATAATATACGTGATACCTGTAAAATGGCTGCGCTCTTTTCCAAGTTATCGAATCTGAGTACACTTAAGGATGTCTATACTGACCATAATATTATGTTATACTATACATTTTGTCAGTGAGAATATTTACCCAAATCAAACCAGTGACCGGTAGCTACAAACGTCGTTTCTTGCAGGTTTATAACTGCAATGTTTATCACAAGCTATATTTATATTAAATACATTTGTTTAATTTGATACCCTCAATCCACGTTTATATAATCTTGGCAAGAAATGTTGTTGGCACAAATTACCTATTAGTTTAAAAAAATACTTAATTGATCTTGACTAATGACCCATCAGATTCAATATTCTTCTTGGTTTTCGCGACAAGTGACTATTTTCACGTAAGTAATGATATTGATTTCAGGCAGTAAAATTTTCCGGAAAGCCAGGGTCTTATACTGTTAAAATAAAAAGTAACGGGGAAGCATATGTAAAAATATTAGCATCAGCAGTTGACTCTTTTCAATATGGATTTGCTAACAAAATACCAGCGTCTCTTGGCGATACAATAACGCAGCCTGTCTCAGGTATTTTTTTTATTTTTTTTTATTTCTCCCACGACGGACCTCCACCTTGTAGTGTTGAGGGGACTTAGTAACAGTGGCTTGGACAACCACGGTGAACCAAGGGAGATCCCAGGAGGGTACGCTCCGAGTAGGCTTCACCAAGACCCACTCAGGAGGCGTCCATGGAGGAGGGGTCGCGGGAGGAGAGGTGTCTTGGTATGTCTTTACCATGCACCCTATCTCCAGCGACCGACCGGGGACGCATCGTCTGATGCGTTGGCGGTGGGGTCGCAGAGGAAGAGGAGATGCGGTGTGTCGTTGCCGTCCTCCCTGTCCTCTGCGGCCGTTTAATGGTTGGTCCGCCGCCCAGCGGATGGGACCGGCCAATGCCTCCTCCACCCGGCCCCTTTGAATAAGCAGATGGCGGCGTGGATTTGGACGACCGACGTGGTGTGCTCCGTTGGAGCATTGGAACCAGGGGTTAGGATGGGAACCCGACCCCATTGCACGATTCCAACTTTGTAATAGGGACTGTTCAACGGTAGCCGGACAGTCCCCAAGGAGGAGGTTCACCGAGACCCGACTGTCGCTGGAGGCGCCCTGTTGCTTTTAGATACGGGGCCCTCCAATTATAGCGGCTGAAGGCACACGCAGGAGTTTAGTCGGTAGGGGCAACCCAATTGCCGAGCCCGACACTGTACCCGGTTGTGACACCCGGGCTCCTGGGTAGCGTACGTAAAGGTATTCCCCTGCGTTACTAGGTTAAAGGCATTTTTTTATTTAATTTAGCATTTTGAAAGAAACCTTTTTTAATTTCCTTTAAAAAAAATAATGGGAAGTCAGACCCTATATTATTCTAATTTCTTAAATGTAAGTTCATAACAGAGCTGCACTCTTTGATGTGCTAGAAATGGTACCTACCATTTACCGTTTTCACTGTGTGTATGTGTTTATATGATATTATTAACCATAATATCTGAATATGAATCCCAAGATCAAAAGGCATAGAAAATAATTAGATTTACATCACATTTGTTGTTGAAAAAATACTGATTTGGCTCATTAGGATTTTATAAACCAGAAAACGTATTATATAATGCCAATTCTTACTAAAATTATATTAAGTTACCAACAATTAATAAATTAAAAATGAGATATTAAAATAAGAAAATAAACTAATTTTAAAAGAAAACTTACCATCTGTAGTAGAGTAAGAATAAGGGAGGATGCATTTCGAGCCCAATATATTTTCCGAATTTTATAAAACAAAAAAGTGTTATGTAGTATTAATTGTATTTTTATAAGTTACTTCCATGATTATTCATTAAAATTTGATTTTTTTATTTAGATTTGTTTCAAGTTATCATATGAAATATTTTGTTGTCTATGACTTTGAATTGTTCTTGTAAAAAGTGCATACACTATAGTTTTACCAGAAAGAGCCAATATTTGTCTATCAAATCAGATCAAAATTCGGTAAATCTAACAAAACTTGTGTATATAACTCAAATTGTGCGTCAGATATCGCTTAACACAAACACACTGTAACCCTTCGATATTATTAATTGTGTTACTTCTGTTCTCAGGGTGGAAAACATATTTATACGTAGCCTTCACTAATAAAAATAAAGATGTTAAATTAGAAACATCGGAACTGAGAGATTTAAAAGGGAATTTTATAGGCACAATGAATTTAAAACAAATCTCAGTCGAAGGTGACCAGCAATTTTATGTCAGTGAACCGTTTACTACGCCGGAAAATATGTTTAAAGTAGCAGTAAGTTTTATTAAACATTACATAATTTTATTCTTTAGCAGCAGATAAGGTACCGTAGTTTTTAATAAATATTTTTTCGAAGCGAAATTCATCACCAGCTTGTAAATTACTTCAAACTACACACGAATATGTATAACTGTAGCAACATTTGTTCTGGAACTTTTCATAATTAAGTAAATTTTTTTTCATACAAAAATAAATATGAATTAAATGTTCGCTCAAATGTTTTAAGTGACGCTTTAAGTCCATCTAATACTCCCAATCCGTACGAAATGGGACAGCATAGCTGTCACTTTACGCCTATATCATGTGAGTCCCCGGTCGTGCCGTCCCATTGCTGCTGCTACAATACAGCGTAGCATTACGTCTTCCAAATATGTTAATATAACAATACTTAATAAATTACAGGTTAATGGTTACAAAACAGGTAAAGAACCAATTACGAGAGTAGCGCCAGTGCCTGTTCAACCGATAGCTCCGAGTCATGACAGTAAGTAAAAGAAAGTTTTTTATTTATTTATTTTATTTTATTTTATTTTATTCATTACAAAATCCACAGACCTTAAACTAATTACAAAGTTGAATCTTAATTATTAATCCTATATCCAATTACGGATTTACTATTTATAATTTATTGTAATAGTCTTTTATGCTGTTCGTGAAGTTACAATAAGGTGCTACCTCTTTCATCAGTTTTGCTGGTGAAAATGTTCCGCTTGACTTGTCTTTATAAGGATTGCCTCCGTAGTTGTACTTCTGAATTATCTGAATGAAATATCCGAATTAAGCTTTAGATATAAAACATTATTAAGAATTGAACTTCAAGGGAAATTTTCTGTTTGTTCAGCTACTGTCCCTCTGATGGCCCCGAAAGTAAGCTTATTATCTGATGCGCAAGTGAGTGTAAAGTTAAATGCGCCATTCTTCTCGATTTGCAAAGTTGAAGCCTACCCAAAGCCAGACATAATATGGCAGGATGAGTACGGAAAGACTTTCGTGCCAGAGGTATGTTAATATTTATTTTGTCACCTCTTCTTTTACAACGGACTTCAGTATTTTAAATACTAAAATGCACTTTTTTATTATTTTCAGATAAATATTATTAATTCACCATATGATTACACAAGTGTTTTAAATGTAGACAAAGTAGATAAAAACACAATTTATTACTGTAAAGCTGAGAATTCAGTAGGCAACGGCAAAACACAAGTGGATGTGAAAATTTTGAAAGGTTGTTATTTTAATATTTAAAGATTTTCGTAATAATTATAAGTCTTTAGAAAAAAGTGTGACAGAGGTAAATTAGATCTAACAAAGAGGTGATAAATTGAAAAAAAAAACGAAGTATACCTGGAGTGTAATAGTGAATTCCAATATTTTTTTTCAAATTTTGTATTAATAACCTTGTGAGCTTTTACTGTTTTATGGCCTTTATTTTGACATATCAATATATTTTTTTAATTTCATTCTATTTTTCATCGCGTTTATAATCTTCATAACTTCCTCCTCCCCTATCTAACTACATGGCAACACGGTCAATTTTTAAATTACCTCAGGAGGGTTTCTTGTACCGGAGAATCTGCTCGTGGTCATCCAAGCGCAAGCTTTGTGATTGTTCCTGGAAACCTAGGATGCCCCGCTTATTCCAGGAGAGGCAATGTTGTGCTTTACAATATTAGGGCAAGGAACAAGATGACCAGAAGCCAATAATACCCCCAACGCAGTTAGGTTGTGTTTAGACAGCCACTACCTTCCCCGCTTTTACGTCTGCCTATACTGTCTGCAGATCCCATAGCGAAATACCGAATCAGATCTTCTCAAGGGTATTTGCCATTTCAATGTACGAGCAGTGATTTCTCGTCCCACTAAATTTAGTCCAATTTAGCTCTAACAAGACTCAAGTTTGCGCGTTCATGGTTGAATATACCCTCTTTGTTGTGTCTCCTCGTTTTGAAAACACGCCCTAAAGGCTACAGCTAGCTTCAGAATATTTGGCGTCGACATATCGAGCGATGTTCAGTTAGCGATGTTCAGTTCCGCGTCATTTGTGGACTAAAGCTAAATTAGCATCGATTTCCAAGCTTTATAGCACAGTAATTATCAGTTATAAAGCGTAAAGTTTATCATTTTACAGCGAATGATTTAAAATAAAGAAGATAAGATTATTTAACAGAGAAATAATACTGTAAATCCCTACTAATAAAAAAAACACCTATGAGGATGCTAGAAATCTATGATTATAGCAACAAAATGTGTAGTTATAGCCTTGAAAATCAGAAATAAAATCAAATTGTATGTTTATTATATTCTAATTTTGAACTTGTATTAAACATATTCCTGGGGACGAGTTAAACTATTATTTAAGTTATATTTGTAAATGATATGTGGTTACTGTAATTTTATTTATTTTTTTTTAGTTCCACCTGTAATAAAAAAGGAAAGTATTTTTTATGAGCAAGTAATAGGATCTAGGACTGAACTCACTTGCAGGTAAATTCAATTCATTCAGCATAAAATTTATTTTCGTACATATCGCAGTTCCTTAAAACTTAGAAAATATTTCATTATTATCATACTAATATTATAAATGCGAATGTAAGTTTGTTTGTTACCCTTTCACGCGAAAACTGCTCAACCGATCATCATGAAATTTTGTACACATGTTCTTGGAGGTATTAGAAGTAACATAGGATAGCTTTTATCCCGAAAAAATTTTCCTGAGGGATTACGCGGGCGAAGCCGCGGGGCGCAGCTAGTATTATCATAATTAATGAAATATCCATTATTCCATGACTAAATTATGGAATAACCTAAGGTATTCCTCTCATTTTGACAGTCATCAAAGTCAAAGTCAAAGTCAAAAGTTTTTATTCAAAATAGAATTACAGGAATTACTTTTTGAACGTCAACAATAAAATCTACCACCGGTTCAACCCTAGCCCTGTCCTGAGAAGAACCGGCGAAACAAGCTCAGCGGGCCTCATGTTGTGATATGTAAAAATTAAAAAAAAAAAATATAATATAAAAATACAAATACATTTGCTTATTATTAATGATATACAATACAATTTCTAAATTTACAAAATTTATGGTACAGAAACAGCCTGGGAGGAGTGTTCTAATCCCAAGATGTGGTATCTGTCATATAATCTGTTACCTTATAGTCATCAAAACATTGTATTTCATGCTTAATTTTTTTCAAGCTAGATATTTTTTTAATATATATAAATTATTGCTATATGTAAAGTATTTGTATCGCTTAGATATTTATATTTTTATTAAATTTTAGGCTTCTACAGGGGTATCCAGAGCCGAACATTTCCTGGCAATATCGAAAATCATCTAAAGATTTATATCAAGCATTGGAGGGTACAAAGGAAACCATAGTTATTAGTGACACACAACCACACCACAGTGGGTCTTACAGATGTTTCGTACAAAATGATGTCGGAGACGATGCTCATGAAATGCAACTTGCCGTTCCCAGTAAGTTATCAACTGTGTGTCATCTTACTTCAATTTACTTAACTAGGTATACCTAAAGCAAAATATGTAGGTATACAAGTACCAGCAATAGATCTGCGCAAAACAAAGGATGTTTATATTTGGAGCAAACCACACGACATCGGTAATTAAATACACTGACATTATTGGACGTAGATGCCTGAACTGCGTATTACATGCATACGCTCAGATACATCAACCAGGAACCTTTTTTTGGATTATTTATTAAATTGTATTAAAACAAATACGTTACATTAAATTATGTTTGTTTAAAATATCCTCTAAGGTTACCGATCTAGAATATGTTTTTCTGTATTATTAAAATGTATAAAAATTTCCAGGTGCCCCTTTAATAGAAAAGAATAGTACTTTCTATTCACAAGAAAGAGGATCAAGGATCGAACTACCTTGCAGGTAAAATTATACTCCTTCCATAAAATTTAGATCCGAGGACTTTGCACAGTTGCTCGTGAGTTCGAAGTTCGATTATTATGTTATTAAGCGCAGTTGCTCTATTATTTACAGCTCTAAGATCGATTTTTGTAATAATATTTTAAATTTACGCGAATGATACACGTTGTAATAAAACTATTTTGAGGAATCTTATTGCGTCGGTCGCGTACACATGGACAGGTCGTCTTTTTTTGGTAACGCAGGGGAATACCTTTACGCTCGCTAGGAGGACGCTCAGGAGCCCAGATGGCTCACCTAGGCCTATCGGGTTCGGCAATTGACTTGCCCCTACCCTGCGGTTGCCTGCAGCCGCTAAAATTGAAGGACCCCGGATATTCAAGCAATAGGATCCCTCCAGCAGTCGTAATCTATGCCGCCACCTGCTGATTCAGAAGAACCGGAGGAAACCGCGATAAAATCCGTTAAAATAGTTTTATTAACATCGATTTTTATATGATATGTTAATAATTGTATTATATTCGTTATTTCATATACTTCTTTATGGGATGAAGGAAGCTGTTCCTTTTTATTATACTAGTGATTGCTTTGTCGCGTGCTATGAAGTTCATCAAAACAATATATAACAAAAAATGAAATAAATACATTCTTAATTTATTTCTTAACATAGAACATACGTAGATGCTGTCTAAATATAGAACATTTTTATTACTTGACATTTATAAATTTATTTAATTTTTAGGCTTCTTCAGGGATATCCAAAGCCGGTTATTTCTTGGCAACACAAAAAATCTTTTGATGATACATATCGACCACTAAAGGAAACAGACGAAATCATAGTTATAGATGACACACAGCCTCACCATAGTGGGTTTTACAAATGTATCGCAAAAAATAATGCCGGAGAAGATTCTCACGAATTGCAAGTTGCCGTTCCAAGTACGTGATTTAGCATTTGTTATCCATTTTCAACTAAATGATTTATTAAGTTTATGCAAATGTTTTATGTATGTACGTATTATTAAAATTTATCAAAAT
>LUGF01024856.1:129009-148777 GCA_001625245.1 Calycopis cecrops
TACTTTTAGGCTTCTTCAGGGATATCCAAAGCCTGTCATTTCGTGGCAACACAAAAAATCTTTAGACGATACATATCGACCATTGAAGGGAACGGAGGAAATCATAGTTATAGGTGACACACAGCCACACCATAGTGGGTCTTACAAATGTATCGCAAAAAATAATGCCGGAGAAGATTCTCACGAATTGCAACTTGTCGTTCCAAGTACGTGATTTAACATTTGTCATTCATTTTCAACTTAATGATTTCTTAAGATGTACCAACGTTTTAGCGCATAAACCTACTACATAAAGCAAGAGCGATTTATAAAATAACTAACACTAAACAGCCTGTTGCACACTGCTGTAAATAATAATTGCATATTATTAAATAATACTGACAATTGTATTTTAGACATAATTGACATAAATAATATATTTAATTTTAAATTGACTTGTAATAGGTATCACCTATTGCCATATTAAAAGAGACAAATAGCAAGATTGCTATAGTCTTTTTTATTTTTAAAGACTGCCAAGTGTTTGGCTACCCAGACTACTGGTTCTTTTGACCAGTACACTAATATTAGCAACTACTTTGAATATGTTCCAAATAATTATTATTTAAATTAGATTTAAGGACAACAGAGGCAGTCTCTGGCAGTAGTTTATCATTAAAAGAGACAGTATGTAATGCAAATAGAAATAAAAGTAATATTAAATCTTGCTCAATAAATTTGTTTCATCAAAACATTCAAGGTATGTGTAGTAAAGAACTAAAAATTGATTTATTTTTGAATAGCCAAAATATAGATGTACTTTGTATTACTGAGCATTGGATAAAAGACTATGAAATCATGTTTAATTTTACAAATCACAAAGTAGCAAGTTCGTTCAGTAGAGAGAAGGGCATACAAGGTGGCTCCTTGATTATAATTAAAAATAACAAACAATTTAAAGAACGTAAAGATATTGTGAGCCTCTCTATTGAGCGTATCACAGAGATTGCCTGCGTAGAAGGGGGGACTTTCATCATTGTATGCGTCTATAGACCTCCAACCGGGTTATATGATTTATTTGAACAAGTTATGGATAAATTATTATATAAATTAAGTGCATCGAACAAACATTTAATAATTTGTGGTGACTTTAATATAAATTTATTAGACAATAACCCCATCACAGTTAGATTCACTTCTTTGCTTAAATCATATAACTTAATACATTTATTCCATGGACCAACTAGAATAAGTGAAACATCAGCCACATGTATAGATAATATTTTTAGTAATATAGCACCTATAAGAAATAGAATCATAAGCCTGTTAAGTTCTGATCACTGTGGACAGCTGGCTATATTTCATAAAGTTCATAAATGTAACAAAGTTTGTAAAGAGAGTACTACATATGTACCAGTAAATCTAAAACGTATTGAGAAATTTAGAAGTAATATATTGAACAATATTCATCTACTTAAGCATTGTAATAGTCCAGATTTGGCATTTAGTAACTTATTTAAGCTAATAAGAACTAATTATAATTCCATCTTCACTGTTAAGACAGTCAGGTTACAATCCGGGAAAGGTAACTTTAATGAGTGGGCAACTACAGGGATTCATAAGAGCAGACAAAGATTATATGAGCTATATTATGAAGAAACATACAATCATAGTGAATCTTTTAAAAATTATGTTAAAAATATTCAAAGATCTTTAAGCAAGTATGTTTTGCTGCTAAAACTTTGTGTATAAGAAATAAAATCATAAATTCGAAAAGTAAGATAAGGACTACTTGGAACATAATAAGTAGTGAAACTGGAAAAGTCAAAAGTCGCTCTTCTGATTTTCATCTTTGTATCAAAGATAAACTAGTTAAGTCTGACGAAGAAGTTGCGACGGTGTTTGAGAAATTTTTCGCTGACATTCCAATTTCAACTACCAAAAATTTAATATCCGCTCCTGCTGCTGCTGAATCATTGCTGAAAGACTATGTACGGAAATGTGATGTCAATTTTCGTTTTGATGAAATAGAGCCCCAAGACATAATTTCAACTTTTAAAATGTTAAATATTAAGAACACGACTGATTTGTGGGGCATATCTATGAAAGTTATAAAATCGACAATTGACATAATTGCTCCATGTTTAGATTTATATTTAACGAATGTATAAAATGTGGAGTATTCCCTGACCTAATGAAGCACTCTAAAGTATTGCCTCTTTTTAAATCCGGTTGTACTAGTGATCCTTCAAACTTTAGACCAATATCTATACTACCGGCTTTTAGCAAAGTATTTGAAAAATTAATTTTGAATCAGTTTCTATCTCATTTTAATACTAATAATTTATTACATGACAAGCAATTTGGTTTTACAAAAGGACGCTCTACTACAGATGCTGGTGTAAGTTTACTAAGTTCTATTTTCGAGGCATGTGAGGAGTCACGGGATGCGCTAGGTGTATTTTGTGACCTTTCCAAAGCATTTGACTGTGTAGAGCATGAAACATTGGTCAGGAAATTACACCATTATGGTATAGGAGGCTCGGCTCTCGACCTATTGACTTCGTATTTAAACAATAGAACTCAACGGGTTGAGGTAAATAAAAAAAGATCTAACGGGACTAAAATACAAATAGGGGTCCCACAAGGGTCAATTTTGGGGCCTTTTCTATTTCTAATTTATATAAACGATCTACCCTATCTCGTTAAAGACAACCATGAGATAGTCCTATTTGCTGATGATACGTCGTTTATTATTAAACATAAGCGACAACAGATTAATTGCGACGAGGTAAATAAGTCTCTCTCAATGATGATACATTGGTTTAGTGTTAATAATTTATTACTAAATAGTAAAAAGACAAAATGTATTAAATTTACTCTACCTAATGTTAGACAGGTTCCTACCAATGTATTATTAAATGGCGAAACTCTGGATCTAGTGGACTCTACAATTTTCCTAGGAATAACACTAGATTCCAAACTACTTTTTATTTTTATATTATTTTTATTTTTATAAAATAACTAGCTTCCGCCCGCGGCTTCGCTCGCGTGGATTCAAAAATGGTGTTGTTATAATTATACATAATCTAATATTATACTGAAATATTTATTATATTAAATATATACCTATAGTATGAAACAATAAATCGCTTTGAGAATCGAATTTATCGCCGCGCATTTTAGGCGCTTTAGATATTCCGTTTAAGTCAATCTTATCGTGATAATAACTTTTAATCTATTCGTCCAAATTACTTAGTGTAAAAGACAATGTTTATTTACATTCAATACGTAAAGTGACAGATGTTTCAATTTTCATAAGAGTTCGATAAATATTCTAAAATGTGCATCGTTAAAAAATATCCAATTTAATTGAATGTTTGGTTCACTATTTTGGTCATAGTGACTTACACATAAAAGATAGATATATGCTGTCGAGGACTTTTATTTAGAACTATTTAAGATAAATAATCCTACAGTAATTATCTTTGCGTAACTCCAACGATTAGGGCAGCGCACGCCAATATTGCTCTCAGGGGGCTGATTTTTTTCCGACTTACTTGACAGTTATCGTTATATTATAACCAAATTATAAAAAATCCCTATAAATTTTAACTTATTATGTTATTCTGATATGAAAGGTATATTACTGTAAAGTTTCATGAAAATCCGATCGGTAGTTTTTGTGTGAAAGAGTAACAAACACACTCACAAACTTTCACCTTTATAATATTAGTAGGATATTAAACTAAATATTCCCTCTATTTTGTTTTCCTCTTATTGCGAAGTTATTTCTATTTCGCTTTAACTTAGATTCAACATGTAGGAATAGGAATTAATGAAGAATGTGATTTTTATGAATCAATAAAAGAGTTATTGTTTTTCAGGTGTCCCTATAATAGAAAAGAAAAAATATGACTATTTACAGGACAAAGGATCAAGGACTGAACTCCCTTGCAGGTAAACTATTTTTTAACTAAGGGGTCCAGATAGAGAAGTTACCATTTTTGAGAAAAATAATTGACCACATGGGATCTATGGGGACTTTTGGCATTTTGTTTCTACCGATGTTCCCATGGGCTACACAACAATTAGCTTTGCGGGAATTTTTGTTATTTGACCACTATTTTTATGTCTTAATTGACCGGCCGGATTACTAGAATTTAAGGAATATAAAGGATATAAGGGAGCTTTCAAGTATTACGTAAGGCAATTTTTGAAGATTTTGAATTTGAACATATTCCCCCTTATTAATGAACATGGAATAACTATATCCAGGGAATAACCTAGTAATAAACTGACATCTGTCAAATTCCATACTTTCTATGTGTTTTTTATTATGGAATTTGACAGATGTCAGTTTATTACTAGGTTATTCCTTGGATGGAGTTATTTTATGTTTATTAATAAGGGAGATTATGTCTAAGTATCACGGTATAAATATTTCATATCATTTATTTATTAAGTTATTGTTTATTTTAGGCTCCTTCAGGGGTATCCAGAGCCGAGTATTTCTTGGCTGTTCAAAAAATCATATGAAGTTGTATTCAGGCCATTGCACAATACAGAGGAAATTCTCATTTTTAACGACACCCAGCCATACCATAGTGGGACATACAAATGTACCGCACAAAATAAAATTGGTGACGATTCGTTCAGTGTACAGCTTGCAGTAAAATGTAAATTTTTCAGTACTTTTTTAATGATTAATTTTTAATTAATTTCATCGTCTTACTATCATCATTGCTATTTTACAGATATGCCAGTAATAAAAAAGGAAATTGAGGAAATAACAGCATCACTAATTGAATCTGTAACGATTCCCTGCCACGCTGAAGGGGAACCAGCACCTGTGGTTTCATGGACGAGAAACAATAAGCCAATTAAGAGCGATAGTAAATATCATATTTACGGCGATAACACTTTAAGGTTTTTATTTAAATAATTAATAAAATTAATTATTATGCCTCAAATATGTATTGATATATTTTTATTTATATATTTTCAGCTTTAAACCAGCACCAGAGGACAAGGGAAATTACATTTGCATTGCGTCTAACAGTTTAGGGAAGGCAACTCGAAGTGTTCAATTGGATTTCTATAGTATGTATTAAACATTTTAATGTTGATAGATTTCATGTTATTCTACTCGATCGCACTCTAGTTAGGCTCTTTCTGTTTACGGCTATTCATATAAATAATAATCTGTTTTTAAAAACCTCCACTTTCAATTTTTTTTTTTGACGTATTCCGTTAAATATTTTCTGTCTTTTTCATCCTATTATTAATATTGTAAATACGAAAGTTTGTATGTTTGTTTTTTTGGTTGTTTATTACCCCTTCACGCAAAAACTGCTGACCCGATTTTAATAAAATTTGGCACACACATAGAGAGTAACTTGAATTAACACAAAGGATTGTTTTTATCCCGAAAAAATGTTCCTGTGGGATGCTATGGGATGGGATTTTCCACGGGATCGAAATTTATGCGGGTGAAACCGCCGGGCGCAGCTAATTTCATTACAAAATAAACTACAAGTATTTTATATTATTTTTTTTTCAATTATGTTACTTTTAGGGTTCCGTATCTCAAAGAGAAAAAACGGAACCCTAATAGGATCGCTTTGTTGTCCGTCTGTCTGTACGTCTGTCAAGACCTTTTTCTCTAAAACGCGTGAAGGGATTAAGCTGAAAGTTGTGTCAAATACGGAGGTCAGCTACGTCTTGATGCCTTGAAAATCACACTTCTAAGTTGACGCAATAAAAAGTTATAACCACTTATGCACAAATTTTGTATGTAAACGCATTTTTTCGAAAACTTATAGTGTACTTCCCGTTGAGCTAGAATTCTGAAATTTGGCAAGAAGCCTTACAGTATACATATAGGAATAAATCTAAAAATTGGTAAATAAAATTTATATCACTGGAAAAATCATTACCAACTTTTGGATGTAGTTCGTTTCATATTAAATGTATGCAAGCACCCTCATATATAAGTTAGTCAACTTGTCGCAGGGAAGTGTAATTTTCTCAACGTCTATTACTTTTGCTCATACCATCCGTTCCTACGGAACCCTCGGTGTGAGTGTCCGACTCGCACTTGGCCTGGTTTTTTTATAAATTAACCAATTAGATTTTTGTCTAACCTGAATCATGTCTATTTGCATCAAAGTTATGATTCTAAGTTAATGTCTGTAAGTTATCATAATTGCAGGATAATACTATAATATTATGTTTTACATACGGTCAAACAAACGGTCAACAAAACGATCCTATGTTTCCGGTTTTAATTTGATTATACGGAAACCTAAAAACCCAGTTTAGTTGCACAAATCTGAATCTGTGACTACGTTTGATTTCCATTTTTTTTCAGAACCTGTCGAAGTTGTTGCGCCGGAAAATTCTACAATAAATATTTTATCTGGTACTCCCTTGGATTTGCCGTGTAAGGCAGATGGTTTTCCTACGCCCAACATAACATGGACTTATTTTAGTTTTGATCCTAAAAAACTACCTAAAGTTATTAGGTAAGCTAGATTTAGATTATATAATATAGTGGATACTGGATGCCCGCAACTTCGTTTATGTAAATTTGCTTTTTTACCTCAGTCGGTTACAAAGTATAGCCTTCCTCGCTGAATAGATTAACTAATACTGAAAGATTTTTTCAAATCGGACCAGTAGTTCCAGAGATTAGCGCATTCAAACAAACAAACTCTTCAGCTTTATATTATTATTAGTATAGATTTACGAGCTAACGTTTATTTTGGTGGGAATCGATTTCAGTTTGACAACATTTATCGCATTTCTTTCTTTACAGCATAAGGGACAAACTAGCAACCTCAGTACCTCTATTTTTTTTTGTTAACGCAGGATAATTCCTTTACGCACGCTACCCAGTTGCCTGGGTACATACATACAAATACAGTACATTGTTTTTTTGGCAACGAGTTGTCGGCTCCCTGTGGGCCGTCCGACACACGAATTCGACCGACAATAACAAATATGAACAAACGGCACACCATATTATTTGGAGAGTGGTCTTTGGCAGAGTGAGGGAACCATAATGTTAGACAATATTCATAGTGTTAAGTGTGTTAAGTGACGATCTCGTAGACAGCGTGAGGAACTTCCAGGCCTTTAGAAAATTTTGTCATAGCTATTACTGGCAAAATACAACTTTAATTCAGTCGTAACACAGGTGGTGGTAACATCTTAAATTACAACAAATTAAATACTATCTATTCAGTCATTTTTATTAGAATTTAATATCTCCGTGGTGCATAGTAGCTGGGCTTCACCTGGCTACACTCTCTTTTCTTGGCTTGTATAAGTCATTGCAATCTTGTACTGTCTCCCGCTTTGACTGGGGGATTGGATCTTTCTACTCCTTATTTTATTTCTTTTGATTAATTTCGTTGTGGGTCCCAAGATAGTTTTAGCTTTTCCTTCGGGCTCCCTGAGATCATATCAAATGGTCCTTTTGGTTGCCGCTGTTGATCCTGGCGACACAGGAACAACAGCGGCGCCAAAGAGTGTTGGCCCGTGCCCGTTTAAAAAAAATACCAACGCCAATCAGAATAATCTGCAAGACTATTTCGATTGGCGTTAGTATTGTTTTTTTGTATCACATACAATGAATTCATTTTTCAACATAATTATTAGGTAGCTATTTTATAAATAAACCTTTATGTACTTACAGCTGCTTTTGAGACGTATTTGTCTTCTCTTAGATGCCAGGCCAGATTATTATAACAAAATTACTAGTGAAATAATTTCATGCATTTATACAATTTTTTTCTTTTCTTTTTTGTCCTGATCATCTCTGGACTAGATAGCCAGTAATTGAGCTCTTTCTTTTGTATTCTATTTGCATAGTAAAATATGTTTTTATTGTTATAGTCTTTAATTAACAAGACTTCTTTTTTCAGTGAGGAAAGTAATACAAATGCGCTGCAACTTAAAATAACAGTTGAAGACACAGATAGTGGCTATTACACATGTGTCGCCAGTAACGGTCACAGCGGCGATAATATTACTTATACTGTTACTGTTAAAGGTAATCCATAAGGTGACAAAGTGTGTAGTGCACTCAAATGCTTTAATGCTTTAATAAATAACATAGTATTTAGTGAAGTCAAGACCACAGATTATTATTACTATTTTTATAGTTAAGCTTACAAACGAGTCGAGTCACGTGATGGTGAGTGATCACCGACGCCCAAAGACATCCGCAATACCAGGCGTCTCGCAGATACATTGCCGGCCTTTGAGATTTAATAAAAACTTTTCTTGAAGATCCCTAAGTAGTATCGTGTCACTTACCTGACTTTCAAACGACTTGTTGCCCATCGGCAACAACTCATGAAGCAAAAAGTTTGTTCGCGGCGCCTGTTCCATACGTTAGTAATATTAATTCAATGATTCTCATACAATAATCTAAATATTTCTCCAATGTCGTCAAAGTCAAAGTTAAGTGACCACGCGGTCTCTCTGGCTATGATAACAACATTTAAATTAGCTATTATTAAAAATATATATTTAACTTCCGCTATATATAACCTACACATAACATAATAATAAGCTGATTAGTAAAATTTATTTTAGTTCCTCTCAAGATAGAAGAAAGTGATAAGGAACTGTATGCGGTTGAAGGGGATTTAGCTGTAAGGCTTCCGTGTAAAGTTCAAGGAAATCCCAAACCTACTGTAATTTGGAAGCCAGAAAGTGACGACTTGGATTCAATTACGGGTATGTTTTATTCAAATATACTAAATTGTGATTGCTTAATATTCCAATTATCACCTACACTGACGACCCATAATGTAATGGGAGCGGCGCCTAACTCAGGAAAACAAACCTCCTATCTCCTGAGGGCCACTCTACCTCCGAAAAGTTATTTCTGCATTATTATTGACCTGATTGCCGTGAAAATGAACTGCCCGTAACCAATATCTAAACCTTCAAAGAAAGCTCATAAAGTTTTAATTCTTGCATTTTATTTGTGTATGAGCCACACCAAGCGAGAATGTTGTCCTAATCCAGACTGGAAACATTGAAATGGCAACACACGAAAGTATCCCACACGCGGAGGTGGTAGTCTCGAGGCACGCTAAAAACTACATATATTATAATATATGTAGAAATGAAAATATATTACGCCATAAGCAATATGTGATTTTATCCAAACCATGTAATTTCTACTTTCAAGTTTCCATTGTTTTCAACTGTGCCTACCCTTTCAGTTGTGACAAGTGTAAGAGCATTTTTATCAAAAAATCATTCGCAATCATTAAAATAATGCTTATATACTTCGAATAAATAAACTATTTATGTTTTAAAGATTTCATTTTGTAGACTGATGGATGATCTGAGTGATTTTACTATGTCAATTCAATATGATAAAGAAACTATGCGATACTTTTAGATCACTTTATCGAAGCCGATGGAACTTTAGTACTCACTCCATATGCTCAAGAGTCTGGCCTTTATACCTGTGTTGCAATTAATGAAAATGAACAAGTTAGCAAAACAGTGAATCTTACTATTGATTGTAAGTATATAAACAGGCGTCAGCCTATTTATTAGTGATAACTGTTCAGCTAGTCCGCTTAAGCTTATTCTATGATTAAATTATTTCTCTAAGTGAGCTTAATTTTAAGATTAAAATTGTAATTAGATTTGCAAATTTTGCAAAATTGACAAGATTTTTTTTTATCAAACTGCATTTTGTGGATTTCTTTTATCAGTTTTAATACAAATTGCTATTATATACTAAATCGCCATTAGCGTATGCACGAACCAAGTCTGTTGGACAAATTTTAACACTGGAATCACTTCTGATGAATAATAAGTACTGTTTGATATCAGTAACCTACAATTTCTAACAAGCAAAAATTGTAAAGACCTAATATATTATGTTATTCATTATGTAGTATTTCCTCGAATTGTCGAGCCGGTAAGCCTTACTGTCTTAGAAGAAGGAGTACCGAGGGATATTACATGCGATATTCCACACCAGCCTACAGATAACATACGCTGGTATAAGGTATGTAGTTTTTAACCAGTATTGTGTAATCTTTGAAGTAATAAATACTATAGGTAAGTTCAACAATGTTTTTAAAATAAACTAGGCAAGAATCAAAAATAACCTAAGCCATAGCCGGAATTCCGATATGAAATATCGTTTCGGGATTTCAAATGCAGAAAATCAAAATGAGTATATTTCAATAGGGATTAAGTATTGGATCTATGACAGGATCAGAATATTTTAGTAGTCATTACTGAAGAAACGACAAAAACTTATTATAAAGTTTAATTAGTCTTAACAATTTTTAATAAATACAGATATACAGATAATACAGCTAATTTGTGAATTGTTATTTACATTAATTATGTCTATATACTAAAATAGATATGAAAATATTAAATCAAACTGAGATCTAGCATTTTTTTAATGTCAACAAATTTTTGGTAAGTAAATATAAATTATATAAAATTATCATCAACATTTACTGTATGTATTTTATTGATCAATTACAGGATGTTAACTACCTGACCTGACTCGAACAATAAATAAAGATTCATTTTGGTCGCTCATCAACAATTTGAGATCCACTACGACGACTAGTCCAATAAAATTATATAAGGAAATAATTAATAAGTGTATTGACATGTACACTAAAAACAATGCACTTAACAAGGATCTAGATACACACTACATAGATTACATGTGACATAAAAAATAAAATATATAAGTCTAGTCTCTATCTCTATTTCTATCTCTATATCTCTATCTAGTCTATATCTAACGTTAGAAGTATAAAGCCAAATGTGACAATGGGCTACTCACTTACTGTATAATGTCTTTTAATCAATGACCGGCGCCTGCACGCACGAAAAACCTTACTCATTGTCATGTTCCGCCGAGCGTGTATGTCAGCACGCGGAACAAACGATAAAGAGCCTCGATAGGCCTAAGCGTCATTAGTAAGAGGTAGTGTCCTGCTACATAGCAGCCTAATAGTGCTGGCACGACCGAGAAGTGTCTGCCTCTCGGTGGATGTCAATCGGTAGTCATGAAAATACTTAGTCTGGCCATAAATACTGTTAGAATTAAAAATAAAAAAATATTATAAGTCGAATTTAAAATTTGTCATTTTATAGGATTTTGCGTTGTGTTTTCTTTTTTTTGTACACATTGTACGATATTAAAATGGAGTGGGGTGATAAAAGAACAGAATCACTGTGATTTTATTGCACAAAATAGATATGGAGCGCTGTGTAATTTGCTCCCTATTCCGACTAAAATATCAATTGCTGAATCTATCCTCTTATCATTGATAGATTATGCGGATAGTTGCTGTATTAATTTAACGGAAGAACAATTAAATAAAGCGACTGCAAAATCTATCCATAAGGTTCATTTATGGTGTGCGTAAATATGAACATATTTCAGAATACCGATCTCGTCTCGAATGGCTACCTATCCGTTTACGCCGCAACTTTAGAACTCTTTCTCTTTTATACTCAATCCTGTATGACCCTAGAACTCCTTCATATCTAAAGGATAAATTTGAATTTCGCAAAATTGCGAGTAAGGATTTGCGATCGGTTTCTAATCTTCTCTTAAGCTGCATTCCTATCCATCATACAAAATTCTTCAAATCTTCTTTCGCTGTTAAGGCTATTATTCTTTGGAACGCTTTGCCTACTAATATAAGACGCGCTAAAAGTTTAAATAATTCCAAAACTTTGTTAAAAAACTATTATATAAACTGCCATGTTTAATATTTCGTCTCATGTCCGTATATTATGTACCTATGTGAAGTATGTAGTTTGTGTATCTGAATATGTATGTGTATATGAATATGTATATATATTTTCTATTGTATATATGTGTGTATGTGTATGTATGTGTATACAACTGTATGTATTAATGTACATATCTTATAGTATCTTAATTCTGTGTATTTGTGATACATTGCATATTATGGTTTTGCGCCACCTTACCTCAATTTAAGAGTATGTCCTTTTTTTCGAACCATCGAAAAAAAGGACATACTCTTAAATTGCCTGGAAGAAATTACTATCCAAGTAATAAGGCCGCCATTGTGTGTATTATTTAATTACTTTTTAATGTTACTTATTTTAATATTTTATTTTCTGTATTTTGTAATATACACAATAAAGTATAGGTATTTGATTTGATTTGATGGAGCCAAATACAATTTTTAAAACTCTTCATACACTTGGTATTAGTCAAATGCTTGTATACCGGGCTATTTATAGGTACAATGAAACTTACTCTGTTTGTGACAGAGACAGATTTGGCCGTCCATGTAGTGTTCGAAGGAAAAAGGTGTTCAAAGCAGTGCGGGAAAGAATTCGAAGAAATCCTGTCCGAAAGCAAAAGATTGTATCTAGCATATCTAGATAGCACCTAAAACTATGTCGCGTATTTTAAGAGATGTCTTATATTTGTAGCCTATAAGAGACGTACTGGTCATTATTAATTGATAAATTAAATAAGAATGGGATGGTAAAATCGAAACAAATACTGAAGTGGTACGCAAAAGGAGGTCACAGAATAATTTCGTTTACGGAT
Organism: Calycopis cecrops; assembly: GCA_001625245.1. Taxonomy (NCBI): domain Eukaryota; kingdom Metazoa; phylum Arthropoda; class Insecta; order Lepidoptera; family Lycaenidae; genus Calycopis; species Calycopis cecrops. The sequence continues at coordinate 141,596 of LUGF01024856.1, forward strand.
GAGAAAAATTTTACAATTGAGCAACATGTCGACAAACAAAATGACCGTGTTTATGCTCAAAGCTCTAAGGAATCTTCCCAATTAGTCGATAAAGTGCAACGTGGGCATTTCCTGACTTCAGTGATGGTTGGGTGGGGTGTTACCTATAAAGGAGTGACCGAACCATATTTTTGTTGAAAAGGTATCAAAACATTGACACAAGTGTATGAAGATACCATACCATTCTTGAGAAGGTAGTTAAGCTCCTTAATAACACCATGTTCAATAACCAAGTACGGTCCTTCGGAATTCATCAGAGCTGAAGACTGGCCGTCGTCTAGTCCTGATCTTAATCCGCTGGATTATGATTTATGGTCAGTTTTGGAGAGTACAGCTTGCTCTAAATGCTATGATAATTTGGAGTCTCTAAAACAATCCATAAGATTGATAGTGAAGAATTTTCCCATTAAAGAGTGCGTGCTTCTATTTATAAATGGCCTCAAAGTTTAAAGGACTGTATTGCAGCCAATCGAGACCACTTCGAATAAGCATTTTATATTTTTAATTCTTATATATCTGTGTGTTAAACTAACACATTGTAAGAGTAATAAATGTCATTTGTAATTAAAAAAATATTTTTTTCTTTGTAACAGAACTTATGGTTATACTAGTTATATATATAAAAATTATACAGGTGACGATTTTTTATTTAATGTTTTATAATATTAATTCAAAACAACATTTCAGGATGATACTTTAATTGAAATTACGGAAAATATTCGGATAGATAACCCAGCGCCGGAAAGTGAAGGCATTTACACATGTCGAGTCAGCAATAACAATTATTCACTTAATTACCAAACACGTGTGAAGGTTAATGCCATACCAAAATTTATAACAGAAGAATCTGACGAGCCTATTCCATTTACTGAAGGTACAAGTAAGACATTGGATTGCAGTGCTATAGGATATCCAACTCCTAGTGTAAGTAGATTTATATAAAATGGTCTTTTATAATTCACTCATTTTGTAATGGGCATTTTTTTTTATGATATAGGAGGGCAAACGAGCAACCGGAGTCATTCTCATGACTACCGACGCCCACAAACATCCGCATAGAGGCTATACAGATGCGCTGCCCTCCTTTCTCCTCCCACCTCAATGGGCCACTGGCTACTTACAGACCGCTCGAAACGCGACAGCACAGCTGCAACTTTTGCAAGTTTTCTACTTTTACTTATTTGCTTTTTAGCAGACTTTTTCCTTTTGACCTTTAACACATTTTATTTATGGTTTAGATAATTTGGAACCATAACGGTCAGAAAATAAAAGAAAGTTCCATGACATATACAATTAAGTATATGTATCCCGATGACACTGGTGATTATGAATGTATTGTATCTAACCCTAAAGGTAGCATCACCAGAAAATTTAAAATAAAAATTTCAGGTGAGCTGATATTGAATTATTTTAAATTATTTATATTTTTTGTTATACTATTACACAAGCAAAATAGTGAGAAAGTACCTCCTCGGTCGTGCCTGCTAAATCCAGCTGCATCACAGCATGGCACTATCTCTTACGAAATTTAACTTATTAACTTTCACTTCTTAGTGATTAAATTATAAATGTTTGTTTTAATAATATTTTTTAACAGATACACAATTTAGCTAATATATGAAATTCTCGTGTCACGGTGTGTGTGATTGAACTCCTCCGAAACGGCTGGACCGATTCTCATTAAATTTTGTGTACATATCGAATAGGTCTGAGAATCGGCCAACATCCATTTCTCATTCCGATATTCCCACGGGATCGAAAGTTACGCAGGTGAAACCGCAGGGCGCAGCTAGTATCTCTATAAAACTCTTTTGTCACAGTGTTAGTTACTATACTCCTCCGAAACTACTCGACCGATTCTTATGAAATTTTGTGTGCATTTTGGGCAGATCTGAGAATCTGCCAACATCTATTTTTCATTCCATGGGATCGAAATATCGGCGGCTAGTATTTACTTAAAAATTTTAATGCATATGTTTTTAAATATTACAGATTGTCAACTAAGTATTGATAGTTTTGGTGAAAATCAACCGATAATGATTACGGATTCGTTCACTTCGCCACAGTTTAATGTTATAAAGAGCATAAGTGATGGTCGAAGATACATCGCAGTACCTTCAGAAAAGCCCATAGATTTATACTGTCCCGGCACCAGTTTTCAAACACCGGATGCATTTAGAAGAAAGAACAGTGTTCGAGCCACTTGTATCCGCGATACATTATTTTCAATCAGTGGTGAAAAATTAAAATTGTCTGACTTAAAATGTTATGATAAAATTAAAGTCACATTCAAACGTATTGGTGATAATTGCGCGCCGACAATTCGTAGTGAACTTTATACTGTCGGATTTACTTACGGAACTCAGTATTTAGCGATATATGAAGTATGTATTGATCAAACCAATAATATCCCATTCTATACTAAAAACAATGTTGACAAATATGTATCGAATGATGTCCCAATTAACGAGCCAACGTACAGCAATACTAAAGCATTGCCAATTGATTTTGAGAAGCTATATACGAACCCTTCGACTTCTGGAGGTGGTCGTGATTCTTGTTACATGTACAGAAGACAATTGGTTAGTCCGCGAGACGTCCGGCCGGGTTTATACGTTGCAACTTATGATTATATCAATGTTGTCCAACACTGGAGTTGTTATAAAGAGGTTTGTTATTATATTTTTATTACAAAAGAAATAACTCATATTTATATTTAAGCCACCTTTTACATTACCACACACACTGGGTGGTGGACAACATTCTTTGGGTTTCCTTTCATATGAAAGTAGGGTAATAATTGCGGTATTAACACATACAAAAAGTCGGGAAACCTCTCTCGGATAATTTCGAACCTCGGGTGTTGGGTCTGATCCTTGCAGGTACACTAAAACCCTTTACATACCAAGTTTTAATATGAGCAGTACGTAGATTACTATACTGTATTCGCATGTTGTTATACAAATCCCTGTCACTTAACTCAAATATGTTGTTATTAAATTAGTTGGCAGAGGAAATGCAATCGAATTGCCGATTTTACCTTTTCACATCTAGCAATAAACTGATAAACCTATTCATTGATTTCACATAAATTTATTTCCCTTTTGATCATCATCATTGAGGAAAAGTCCTTGCGTTGTGAATTGTTCTAAAATCTTATACATTTTCGTAATATTTGAGATAAAGGTAACATTTTATTGCAAAAATGAAAAAATAATAATAAAAGATTTTTCAACCATTCATAATACACCACAACTTGAAAATGAACATGAAAGATCGGAACGTTATTATGTTACAAATCTTTAATGTCGTATTTAATTTGTGTAGAATATAATAATTGTAGGGATTAATAAATATAATAAACTTATACATACTTGTTTGAGACGTTCGCGTTTGTTATACATTTTGTAGTAACGAAAACAAGGTACTAACGAAAACATGAGATTTATACGTTTTCGACGTTTATGGCCATGTTATATGATTTCCTTTGCACCTTTAATAAATACTTTATCGTGTTGAAACCCGTATAGTATCTACAAAATCCAATAACCTCCTATTTATTATTAACAAATCTCTTTAATTTTGCATTTTAGCTCAATAAACATCTTTAAGCAAAATTTTATTACGGCAGTCTAAGATCCTATAAATGTTACTGCCTGATTGATACACGATACAACAAATACATAACAAAAACATGTTTCCTTTTACAGAATTGGGAAAAATTAGAAAATAAAGTCATAGAACTTGCTAAAGACCTAGATCTTATAGTTTGGACTGGAACGTTTGAAGCCATCGCATTAGATCGGTACGGAAGACCGAGTATGACGAATCGGATATCTGGAATATATGAAATGGGCCAGTCTGTGCCTTCATTCATGTGGAAGGTAATTATTGATATTCTTGACTTACATATACATATATATTAACACGACTTATGATCGTACCGTAATGTTTAGACTTAGAAAAGTTACTTAGAACCTCATGAAATAAAAAGTTGATGATGCAAACCAAAGCTTCGCTTTATACACAACTAGCACTGTCCTACGGATTTATCTGCCAAAATACTATCAAAAGGAAACCATTAAATAAATAATATAAAATTTTGTTCTAGATTACAATCTATTTCACTCATATATTGTGTTGTTTGATTAATGAAATGTGTTTACAATCTAGCTAATTTTTTACTACCCGTATAATTGCTTAGTTATTATAATAATAATATATTAAATTAAATAAGCACTTTGTCCCACAAATTAGGCACGGGAATTAGAACGAACATCCTATTATCCTATTATTATTATAATATTACAAATGCGAAAGTTTTTATGTTTGTTTGTTTGTTTGTTACTCCTTCACGCAAAAACTGCTGAAGCGATTTTCATGAAATTTGGACTACAACTTTTGGTAACTTGGATTACATAGGATAGTTTTAATCCCGAAAAAATTTTCCTATTTATAGTCCTAGTAATTATAATCAACTCTCAAGCTACCAGTCTCTATGTTTTGTATAATAAATAATAAATATGAAATAATTCGGTCAAGAAAGGTGTGTATCATGTATAAAAGTCGTTAAAAGCAACATTTTGTATTTGTTTAATTATCTGTTATTTATATATCTGTTGTTTTTCAGGTGGTGCAAAATTTTGCTTTGAATGGAGCTGTCGCTATCGTTCAAGTGAACGTTCCTGATGTTACCCAAATGGAGGTACAGAACAAATACGTAAAATGTACTGACATATGCGATTCAATAGAGTGGCTTCAAAACGACGATTGGCAGGACGTACGTAAAGGCTTCACGTACTGCTGCAGCATGGAGGAATTCGAAAAGGCCTTTGACATTGATGATTTAGAAATATTTAAGGGACCACGTAATGTGTTAAGAATTCCCCATATATAATGTGAATATATGTATATTTTCTATTATTTAGTGTTTTTTTCCTCTTTTATTTATTTGGTGCCTTGCATCCAAAGCGACTAGAAAATAGTATAGAACCGGAAAAGTATTTAAGTATTTCTCCCACATTACGTGGTGGTGCTAGTTGAATCTCATTATGTATAATTTATAGATTTATTTGACACAACCATATTCTTCATGGATGAGAGAAATAATAATTTCGTATCCACTTAAAATATTTACCTATTAAGATTGTCACATCAAAAATCGATTGACCAATCCACATGCCCATGTATTAGAATATTTCCAAAAGACAGCATTGTACCTATTAAAAAAGTAAAGTAGTCAAATCAGACAGTTAATTTTGAGTCATATGGGTCTTCGTCATAAAAATCTTGATATCTACGGTGCTCATGATAGTAGTAGTAAGTACACATTTTAAAACATAAAAAATGGATGGTATGTGCAATTCAATAGTCAGTTGGACCTCCTAACGTACTGACTAAGGCTCTGCATTGTCTTGGCATGCTTAAAATCAGGTTGTCTATAGTGGCCTGAGGAGTACTGTTCCAAGTTCGCGAAAGATGCAAGAACAGATCATGTTCTATGTATAAATTTTGAGGTAACTGTTCAAATGCCCTTCTTCCAAACAAATCCCACACGTGCTCATTGGGGTTCATGTCGCATGACTGCAGAGGCCAATCTAGGACAGCGATATCATGCTCACGAAACGCGCTCATCATCAGCATTGCAGTATGTGCACGAGCATTGTCTTGCATGAAGACAAAATCTTCGCCCATTTGCTGTCGGAGTGGAGCAACAATATGTTCGACTACCTCCCGGCAGTTTTTTTCCGCAGCCATGTTGCCCCGTATCAAAACGAGGTCGATTCTTGCACTAACTTGGATTCCGGCCCAAACCATTATGGTTCCACTCTGATAGGGATGAACTTCCTGTGGACACCGAAGCCGTTGACGTCGTCCCAAAGCCCGCCAAACACGTACCCTTTTTTGTATCAGGATGGAAACCGAACCTTGATTCATCAGAAAACAGTATATAAGCCCACTGATCTTCAGACCATTGTTGATGAACCCGTGTCCACTGTAACCGTCGTGCTCTATTGCCACGCCGAGGTGCTGGTACCCGCAACGGCCTACGAGACTTGAGACCGATCTCGTGCAACACGCAACCTCGCAGTTGGAGTGCTAATAGCCACCGCGTGTTCAGATCGCAGCCTTTCTATGAGTTGCCGAGCCGTAGTTTTTGGCTCTCTTCGGGCTATGTTTTGTAAAAAAAATGATCTTGTCCTTTCGTTGTTACCCGATATCTACCGGTATGCCTTTCAGCCGTACTTCTAGAGACCCGGTAACACTCCCACAATCGTCTAATAACCGATTGATTAGAAAGCCCTGTAGGGATGTTGTAAGCGAGAAGTCAATCTCAGGTATCTCGGTATTTTAGTGTCAACAGAAGCGTTATACGAACACGGGAGGTCCTGCTGAGCAGCACCCAGGTCGAGGAAGGTGTACAACCACCCGGCAAGATATACCGGGTGTTCCAGACCACCCGTCCAGGCTGATTATTTCGAAAAGTTTCAAAAAAAAATCAAAACAAAAAAATACGTGTCAAATATTTTTTGAAACTCTATCAAATCATACCAAAAACACCCCTCACTCCCAACCCCCTGTTAGGGGTAGGGGGTGCAACTTTAAAAATTCAAATGGAAACCCGTATTTTTTTTGCAGAATCGGATTCGTCATGAAAAAAGACAAAGATTTTGTCTGGAACATTTTTTTTGATTCGCCATAGATGGCGCTGCAATCGACAAAAAACGATTTTCTTTGATTTTGACAAAAATCAAAGGCAAAAACAAAAATAAAAACAAAAACAAAACTAGAACCATGAATAAAAACAAAAACAAAACAGAATTAGTTCAAAAGCAAAACAAAAACAAAAATAATCTCCGATAAAAAATCCGAATCTGCAAAAAAAAATACGGGTTTCCATTTGAATTTTTTAATTTGCACCCCCTACCCCTAACAGGAGGTTGGGGGTGAGGGGTGTTTTTGGTATGATTTGATAAAGTTTCAAAAAATATTTGACACGTATTTTTTTGTTTTGGTTTTTTTTTTAAACTTTTCGAAATAATCAGCCTGGACGGGTGGTCTGGAACACCCGGTATACAACTACAACTACATACAGCTGACTGCAAGACGTCAGCCGATGTTAATCGCCCGAGAGATAGGCTA
>LUGF01024867.1:28925-54414 GCA_001625245.1 Calycopis cecrops
AGTTTCATGTCGTCTAGAATGAAACTAAAAAGCACATAATTATTTAAGCTGTACTCTCTATGTCTATGCTACTAACATCGCTGGATTAAGTTGTATTGGTTTATCTAAGAATTACTACAAAAATATATTTCAACATTTATCCAGATATTAATTTAACGGAATCGTAAATTAAGTGAGCGAAACGACAGGGTGCATCTAGTGAGGGTAAGTTAGTAAGGAATAACAAAATTAGAGTCATCGCGTTAGAAATACAAAAGTGCCCAATGTAGATTGGAAGGAGGAAAGAGCACCGCATCTGTATAACCTCTATGCGACTCTAGGCCGCTCGTTTTGCCCCATAATATTAAAAAAAAACGTTTACTAGATGAGAATACGATCTTTTGCAGTGATTTCGTTCAGATCTGATCAGCGGTGAATATGAGTGGCGGGAATATGGTAATCATGGCGTTAATGGAAAAAGGCCTACAGTAAGAGACCGATTTAGACTTATGTGCAGTTCATTTCTTTACAAATATACTCAGCGTCGAATTATATATTACTCCGAGTTTGGGACCTATTTTGCAATAACCAATGTGAATTGTTTTGTTTTACTATATGTGTGTGAATTTGCAAAATAAACTTTCATTTATTTTTAATTAATTTTAGAGTAACTTATTTTTTGTCAATAACTCCGATACCGATACAGGCATTACATACCTATATTTTAAATAGGTAATTTATATTTTGTACGGTCCACGTACATTACGTTTTGACTTACATACAACTTTACGCCATCACATTAAATCTATTTTTAAGCATTGCATATTAAACGTAATATATCAGTTCGTAAATAACCATCATACTCATTTAGCTATAATCTAGTGGTGTCATAAATATAAAGTTTTTATATTTTACTAGCTGCGCCCGCGGTTTCACCCGCGTAACTTTCGATCCCGTGGGAATATCGGGATGAAAAATAGATGTTGGCCGATTCTCAGACCTGCTCAATATGCTCACAAAATTTCATGAGAACCGGTCAAGCCGTTTCGGAGGAGTATGGCAAAGAAAACTGTGACACGAGAATTTAATATATTAGATTATATTTTGTCTTATTAATCTCCTATAATATACTTAATAATTCTCAAGGTGTTCAGTCCCGGACTGTACATATATAAATAAAGTGTATATTTTATATCGACTTTTCTAACTATATATACCCTTCAATAGATACAATATTTAAACAAAATAAGATTACGTTTCTTGAAACCTAGTGATAAATATCATGGAAAAACTAACAATTATTCGAAGTTTCACTCGCAACGTCGGTGGTTATCAACACGATATTACGTAGTGTCATTGCTTTATTGAAGTCATAGTTTCCTGCTATGTGTGAGAGCTGTAGTAGTAATAAAGCTGGCCATATTTGCTAGTAATCAACAGACTACACTTTACAAATTAATTAGTAATCGCCATTTCAATCATACGCAAAAAGCATCTAGTCACGTAAACCCAAGACATACCACTAGTCAATATAAAGAACTTAGGTTATGCTTTATCTAGAGGTTATCATACCGAGCTGTCTTGTATTTAAATAAAACTGACACCAGTCGAATACAGAACAATGTATCGGTTACTTGTACTTTTAGTCGCTTTTAATTTTGCATATTGTTACCATCACAGACCAGAAGGTTGTTCATGGAGAAATAGACACCATAACTGCAAACACGATTTCCATCCTTGCAGACACTATCACCGAGAAAATCACAGACAAGTCGAAACATTCCCTTTAACAACATTTGAAGAAATCGCAAGAGGCATTGTCAAAATCGACGCGGCTATTAAAAATCTCTGCGATGTCAATACCATTAATCGAACAAGTGAAGTGTATGGAAATGATTATTATATACTAAAGTACTTATTACCAGAGTTCAAAGAAGCGAATATTGAGGTTAAGGTAATGGGTAGAGTGATATATACGACAGCAAACCGACAAGATGGCGATTTGAAATCATTTAAAGACATCAGAATTCTACCTGATGTTATAAAAGTGGCTGATGCAAGATGGGTTTTTGAACACAATACATTGAAAATATTCGTCCCATATAAGACTAATTGGAGAAATGTAGCAGTGAAAGTTTGTAATACTGTAACCGACAACGCTATTAAAATCATACCAAGTATGGCTGGTAGTCCTTTAGGATACAGATTTTCATCGCCAGACGAGGTGACGGAAAATGACTTGGACCAAATCGTAATACCTTGAATTTCTTGCTTACTCCAATTATTTGAATTCCTAGGCTCTATAATAAATGGTAGCTGTAACTCAAGAGCTAATACTCAAGTATATAATTGCTACACACTACGTTTAGTAGATGATATCAAGGTTCATTTAGATATTTTACCGTTCCTTATTTTCCAAAAGCTGTAACCATGTTTGTATAGTAATAATAGTTTCATAAATTGTTTATTTTTATTGAATAATATTTTCTGGTGTATCTTAATATATTTTATATTTTTTGTGTGCGTGTGTGTCACTGAACTCCTCCTAAACGACTGGACCGATTTTGACGAAATTTTTTGTGCGTGTGGAAAGAGATTTGAGAATGGTTTAGATTCACAAATCAGCTCGGCAAATGGAGCTGCAGTCCTGTGACAGAATTTAAGCGAGTGAAACTACGGGGCATAGCTAGTACGTTATAATATTTTTTTGTTTAATTAGTTTTGTATTTCTACAACCTTTGATCGTACGGATAACATCCATTTATTTCTATAACATAGTTCTATCGATTGACAATTTTTTCTTTATTTAGAGTGCTTTAGGGGTCATTAAAGACTACAAAGGCTTACCATGTTTTTACAACATTAAATTTTAATTATTAGCTTAAAAGTCCTACAGTTAAGTACTATTAAAATAAGATTCACTTTTTTCGAACAACATTATTTTAATATATGTACTATAAAGAATGACATGACTATCTGACTTAACTAAACTAAAGGGTAATCAATCAACACAGATGTATAACATCTGATGGTCATGGGCGTTGGTTGTTATCAAAGGTTTCCGACAGATTATTTGCTCTATTATTAATGGTAGTTTCACCCCACTCCACAATCTCAACGGGATTTATTTATTTATTTATTATTTGATACGCCAACAGTGTACATATTAAAACAATTAATATTTATAAACTTTCTTACAATTAGATATTCCTGATATGCACACCATATGGATAATATTAATGTAGTAAAATATTAATGTAGCAGGTGTATTGTCCTATAATATTATATTTTCAGCAAGAGGTAGGCCACGCTGCATGCATGCTTGTAGTCGAATTGGATCGTCACGACCGGGGAGGTACCTCTTACTTACACTACACCGGCGGAAAGTGACAGCGCTGTCGCGTTTCGTGCTGTGTGTAAGTAGACGGTGGCCCATGAAGAGAGGAGGAAAGGGGGGCAACGCATCTGTATAACCTATGAAATGGCTCCGATTTCTCGTTTTCCCCTTACACAATAAAACAATAAAGACAGCAAAACACGTTACGGGTCAAATGTATATTCCTGCTCCGGCCATATTTGGTAGAAACGATGCAAGTGTCTCTCTCATTCATATTAGCAAAGATGGCAAACGAGCAGACAGATTTAGCCTTAGCCAATTTTTGTCAAATGTAGAAATAATTACTAAGTCTACACTTAGACAGATTCCTTAGGCAATTTTTGTCAAATGTAGAAATAATTACTAAATCTACACTTAGACAGATTCCTTAGGCAATTTTTGTCAAATGTAGAAAATATAATTACTAAATCTACACTTAGATTCTTTAGGAAATTTTTGTCAAATGTAGAAAAAAATACTTAATCTACACTTAGACAGATTCCTTAGCCAATTTTTGTCATATGTAGAAATAATTACTAAGCTTTTGCATAAATATAACACTAACAAACTGAACGAAATGCGACATTTTATTATAGTTTGATCTTAAACGCTTATTCTTGGGATTCTTTGTAGAAATTAAATCATTGCAACACTGACCATAACCATTTGAAAGTTGACGCAGTTAGGTTCCTTTTATTATTTAGAGTAATTATGTCCATCTGGAATATAATAAATTTAAAATAATAAATCCTAGTTTTCATTTTATATCCATTTACTTTAACTTTACCTAAAACAACAGACAGGTAATTATTTCACGTATGTACAATAAAGGTTGTGGGTACAATGATTTTTTTTAATTATGATAAATCATACAGTATAGGAAAATTGTAATATTTAATTTATGTTTAAATCTTTTTTAATGCTTATATTTTATTACACTAGTTATAATGCTCTAAACACTGCACTATTATATACTATGTTATGATAGGTAAAAAAAACCGGCCCAGTGCGGGTTTGCAAGAGAGTTTGTTTCAAAAATAAATAATAAATGAGAGTACCTACCTAATGTAGTTATTCGATATTTAATTTTTAAAAATTATTTAAAGTTTACTAACAAATATATTTTTTCTATTAATTACTTCTAACCGGTATCTACATGTACAGGTTAGAAGTAATTAATAAAAAAACTGAAATTTATATTTTATTTTTTATTATCCATATATTAGGAACCTGTTGAAACCAGCGCTAAATGTACTTTTAGATGGTAAAAGTTATATCCTACTAATATTATAGATGAAAGTGTGTATGCTTGTTTGTTTGTTTGTCACTCCTTTACGCAAAAAACTGCTGAACCGATTTTCATGAAATTTGGCACACATATTTATCCTGAAAAAATGTTCCTAGGGGAAGTCATGCTATGATTTTCTTTTTTGAACGGGATTGAGATTTACACAGGTAAAACCGCGGGAGGCAGCTCGTTTCGTAATATAAAATAGTAATACTGTAAGAAGCAGAGCTGTTGCTTCATTACCTGAGGTAGGTGTCATATTCAATTACTAATTAAGCGCTAACCTTCTCAGCGCGCACTAAAAATATCTAGTATTCAAATTAAGTTATCTCGAGCTCCAGTTGCGGTACGCCGGGAGATTCCATTACGTTGCTTTACTAGGCTGAGGTTACAAAGGACAATCTGGCGGTATATTGTTAGTACCGACTAGCGAGTTTCCAAGACAGCTGAGATAGTTGTAAATTGAGATACCAACTGCAGCTCCATCTGCCGGACTGATCGGTGAATCTAAACCATTCTCAAATCCCTTTCAACACACACAAATATTTTTTTCAAAATCGGTCAAGTCGTATGTATAAAGATTAGAAATGATGCAATTTAAAAATGATATGTACAGCGTCGTAAGCATCATCATAAAGCATCGTCCGGTCGTGCCGGTCCAATTCGGCTGCATGCAAGCGTGCAGTGTGGCACTGCCTCTTACTAAAAAAAAATAGCGAGCCCATTGGGCTTACGTAAAGCGCGTTAACAGCGCAGCAACTTCAATCCCGCATATTAAAATGAGTTGAATGCAGTATATAGCAGCTGTGTTGTCGCGTTTCGTGCGGTGTGTAAGTAGCCGGTGGCCCATGGAGGTGGGAGGAGGCAGGAGGGCAGCGCATCAGTATAGCTTCTATGCGAATGTCTATGGGCGTCGGTAGCCATGAAAATGGCTGCGGCTACTCGTTTGACTTCCTATACCATAAAAAAATGGCAGTAGAGACGTAAGGAGGTCCAATATATCCCCGCCTTAACTCTAACGAAATATAGAACAAAAATAGCACACATGAATATTCAAATACGAGCTCACACGGAAACTGATTCGTTTTTTTCTAGTCTCTAAATGGGAACGCTTCCACGTGTAGATCTGATTAGTATGGCATCATCATGACTTCGATGATCACCAGCTAACAAAGAAAATATGAAAATATCTAAGCAGGCCTAATTATATCGGAACATTTCATTATCTACAGATTTTACAAGTTTTTTTTATGGTATAGGCGGGCATACGAGCAGTCGGAGCCATATTCATGACTACCGATGCGTGCAAAGATAAACGCAGAGATAAATAGATACGTTGCCTTCCTTCCTCTTCTCACCTCCATGGGCCACCGGGTTAATACACACCGCACGGAACGCGACAGCGCAGCTGTCACTTTACGCTGGTCCATTTCGTCCATTTTCGACTGCACGCAAGCATGCAGCGTAGCACTACTTCTTATCTTTGAACTCCTCCTCCTCGAACCGAGGTTTTTCAACTCTAATAAAGATTATTATAATTAATCCCAGAACTGAAATCCTTTATTTTTAGGTCGGTTAGTAATGTGAGAGCAATTTCCACCGAAACCACTCCGAGGGCGAAGTGAAAATGATTTTCCGATCCAGCCATTCGAAAATATGTTTTACCGCCAATTTCCCAAAGTAAATCCATTGATGGTCCGCACTTATTTCACATTTCTGCAGTATTTACCGTGCTTTTAGGTTTTAATGAAAAACGTTTTAAAGAGCCAATGCGCACTTTTAACTGCATAGTGGGCAAATAAGTAGTCTGCTAACCTGCTGATTGACGAAGAAACGACCCTAGCGGAGTTTACAATTCCCGATAAGGAGGGCGTATTCCATCACTATTGAGACTATCCTTGTCTTACTATTAAGATATCTATCGCGCTGTCCGAGTGGCTCGCGTGTGTAAAATCGCACGCACGCAGGCACCCCAGTTTACACTCCAAAGTACAAAGTACATTAGTGTATAGACTTGTACTTTCTAGAACATGCTCCCTTTTACTCCTTACCTCTATTCCCATGGGACGGTAATCCAACTCAATCGGAAAACGCAAGACCGATGTACGTGCTCTCCAAGACACAGGGGTATCGTAAATCCAACTTCAAGACTGTTGTTACAAATTGATATATCCTTATAGCACTGGGGAATGAAGCCCGGGATCTCGTCATCCGCAAATACTTGCCACTACTTCATCCTTGTATAAGAATTATGTGCCGTGGTTTTCTTACATGATTAAACTCATTAATAATATTATAATAGTCACACCTTGTTAGCATAGCTCCGAATAAGTAGTAGTATAAGTAGTATCTTGAGAACATATTGTGTATAACAACAATAATATAAATAAGTCAATATTTATGACGTATGCGAGACTTAAACCCACAACCCTCCACTGTGCCATTATGTTGCCTATCATGGTAAGGACACGTACTTGAAACAAGTTACAGTAAAGTATAATTTTCTTGAACGATAATTTATCAATATTACAAGCTTACAATATCTAGACAAGGTGTTGGTTGAACCACACATGTCCCTCGTAAGACTCAAAATATAAAGGTCTTTGCTAATTGTTGTTTATCATCATCTGCGTTAACTAACTAGGATATTATGTCGCACATTGTATTTAACATAGATCTTTGTAAAAAGCGTCATGGTTCAATTTTAAAATATTTACTATAAGATTTGTTCCAGTAAAACAAAGAATTGTAGTATTCAATTATAATATGCCTTTACAAAACAGTGCTGTAACACTTTTTTCTTTTTGGATTTGTAGAGAAATTAATATTCGAACTGCAACTTCGGTCACTGGTCAGCTCTTTTCGTAGGTTTCGCAGCGTAGTTTATGGTTACCCATAGATGATAAACTGGTGAGAGGGAGTTGCTAGTGATAGAACCTAGCTTATCACCGTGGGGCTGCAGCTATTCAATATAATGTAATATAACATTTACTATCTTAGACATCATTTGTCAACCCTTCCACCCTAGAATATGCATATGCAACACGTAACGATCCTGGCCTATCTAAAAACCAAGAGGCGACAGACACACTGGTGGTCATTGTACATTCATACAGTTAGATGTAGACAAAAATATTTGTATGTATGTTTGTAATGTTTTTAAACTTACTGGTCAGATTAAAAAAAAATCATCATAATTTTAAAAAGTTGCATCTTTACTGAGTGACGTAGGCTATAATTACATTCTAAAAAAATATAAATCCCTAATAACAATGCAAAATCGGTATCTACATCTGAAAATGAGAGGCATTGATAATATTATATATTTATATACTCACATTAAAAAAAATATTTTTTTTTTAATCTAGATTGGCGGTCCGTTTAATATGAATATATTTCTCTCTATATACCTATATATATATATATATATATATGAATATGATGATATATTTCTCTCTCGTTAAGTGAATTAATAAGGAAGGAGGTAGTATCAGTTCGTTTGTTCTTTTATAAGGCATGAACATTTCTAATACTACCTTAGATTCATTAAATACAGAGCCACAATGGGGTCTGCTTATCATATAATTAAATCTTTTCTTTAACTTATCAAATGTAACAGCAAACCGCAACGATTCGGCCCATATACCTACACCTTTTTGGATGGCCGGCAGGGAACACTGTAAAGTTACGTGATCGTTAAAACTCGCACAACTGACGCGTCACTCAGTAGCAATTCAATTAAGGAGAGCAGCCGAAGGTAGTAACATGCACCGGCACGAAGATGGAATTTATATGGAAAATATTTCACCTGCGAGATTTACGATACGGCGAAGTGAGCTGCGACAATATCATTTTTGCATTGTCAATATACTTCATATCTTTATTAAATCTCCTTAATTATCACACCATGTTAGCCAAGTCCTGTGCTTATTACAGTAAGGGCTTGTGTTACACTTACTTGACTCCGCAAAATATACTGGCAGTCGAGATGCCCTATTGTCCGATAATTAATGTGAAGCATCATATTATCTAAGGGGTCTGTTAGCTCATGCAGCGGTTTTCGGTGTGTATTCGATTTCATTTTATGTCGCGAATATCGTACATCACAAACGCCGTCCAGAACTGAACATGATGGTAAGAGGTAGTGCCACACTGCTTGCTTGCATGCAGTCGAATTGGGCCGGCACAACCGGGGAGGTACCTCTCGCTTACACGAGACTGGCGTGAAGTAACAGCTGTGCTGTCGCGTTCGTGCGGTGTGTAAGTAGCCGGTGGCCCATGGAGGTGGGAGGAGAAAGGAGCCTCTATGCGGATGTTTGTGGGCGTTGGCAGTCATGAAAATGGCTCTGGCTGCTCGTTAGCCCTCCTATATCATAAAAAAAAAATGACTTTGCTTAACACTTTAAGGATAGTAAGAGGTTATGCCACGCTGCATGCATCCATGTAGCCAAAACAACCGGGGAGGTACCTCTCGCTTCCACGAAATCGACGTAAAGTGACAGATGTGTTGTTGCGTTTCGAAGTGTTAGTAGCCGGTGGCCCATTGAGGGAGGAGGAGAAAGAGAGACTACACATGTGTAATACCTCTATACGGATGTCTATGGGCATCAGTAGTCATGGAAATGGCTGCGGCTGGTCGTTTGCCCCCTTATATCATTCAAAAAAGTGAATATATTTGTCACTAAGAAGCATACGAACGCATTTACTTCCAACCAATTCCACTCTAACGGGCCTCTTGCTACTTACAAACCTCACTAAATATGACACAGCCGTAATTTCCCAGGCCCAATTTGTATACAATGCAGCATGACAGTACTTGTCCTGAGAGTTCTAGTATAAGTTTAGTATTGTACATTTAGTACCGACGCGCATTAGCAAACAGAGATCATACAAGTGGATTGTCCACTATCTTCATTCCCCTCCATACCCAACCAGAACACCCCCACACGAAATGTAACACAGCTATCACGACAAGGTGGGTCGATTGGCCGAGGTACCTTCACGGTCGTGCAGGCTGAATTTGGATGCAATGCATGCATTTCTCTTGCTCAAATATACTCTACTATATTTGTTATAATCTAAATAAATCTCTTCGTATTTCGCTGTTCTAGTTCTGATCTCTAGTAATTTTATTCTCAAATCACTTAGCACTTCCATTAAGCTAATCCAAAGTTTAAAACAGGAAAGACAAAGTGGGATAATTTAAATATTTTAACTCAACGTTGGCTTGGAACACTCCTTTTCTGTATACCTACTAACTAGTCTCGCCACAACCACACTCTCAGTATGCTTTGATTTTTTTTTGCGTTCTACTGATGTAAATGTGTAAGAATGTTTATTACGTTATTAAGTACACAGCTAAACTGTAATGCAGCCAATTGGGCCGCTACTGCCGGATCTACTATCTCTCGCTCACGTGATACCTCTGTTAAGTTCACTTATAGGTAGTACCACGCTACATGCATGCATTTAGCCCAATTGGGCCAGAACGACCGGGGAGGTACCTCTCGCTTACACGAGGCTGGCGTAAAATCTCAGCTTGCTGTCACGTTTCGTGCGGTGTATAAGTAGCCGGTGGCCGATGGCAGGGGGGGGGGTAATGAGGGCAACGCATCTATGTATAAACTATGCGGATGTCTATGGGCGTCGGTGGTCATAGTCAATATATAGACAAAATGGCTCCGACTGCTCGTTTGCCCCTTGTACTAAAAAAAAACCGGCCAAGTGCGAGTCCGACTCGCACACCGAGGGTTCCGTATGAATGGGAAGAACAATCCAAACGTAATGCATGGTTTTCAATTATTGTAACTTTACGCCTGCCGTTTAAGTTGACAAAAATCACACTTCAAGTTAACGCATTAAAAAGTTATAGCCTTCCGTTTTTTTTCTTTGAGATACGGAACCCTAAAAATTACATTTTTTTATGATAATGATTTCGGTATTTATAATTTAGACAACAATAATACTCAAATTCCCTAAAATTCATCGGAATAGAGAAACTTTATACCCGATTGAATATTACTTAAGTGTATTTTAGCTGTCCTAAAATACAATTAAGTAATATTCAATCGGGTATACTGTCTATAGTCGATTTCTTTCTTAGAAATAATAACATTGTCGGGGGGTTTAAACTCCAATAATCTTGGCTTTCGATCTGTCTCTAGCTGGCACATAGCAGCATAGCAATAATTACTAAATTAATGATAAGTTACTTAACAGGCCTGGATAGTTCTGTGAAAACAAGAAGAGGCGGTTTGGATGGGGATAACATCTTGGCAGTTCTTTCTGCTTACTCTCTCCACTCCAACGAACTGATGTAAAGATATATTGTTGTTACAAAATCCTAAAAAATATCTTTTACTTTTTCGCAGGCTGTGTGCCATAAGCCTGTAATTGATAAACAAATTGTAGTATCGCGCACTTAGACAAAGCTGTAGAGAATTTGTGGTGAATGTATAATGTAGTACTTTCAGCGCAGATAATGTATTGAGACGAAATTGTTTGTTCGCGCTCAATGCTTATGTTTTAAACATGACTGTTATAACGTCGTTTAAAGATGTTTTATTCAATACTAGCGATCCTCCGCGGCTTTGCGCTTCATAATAAAAGATGTATTCTGAATTATAAGTACATTATTCTAGTGAGAGATGAACTGGTTGCATTATGTTTATTCATGTAAAAAGTATCAATACATTACCTACTGTATAGTCATTAAACTTACACAGATATTTAAGATAGTTTCAAATCGTTTTACTTCAAGAATTTTCTCACACAATAAATTTTCCTTAACCCAAACCAAAACCAAAGGTTTCAAAACCTTGTAATATTATAAATGAATTTCTAGGTACTTATTATTATTAGGCGGTAGTTTAATTCGTGATTTTATAAACACGCATTTTAGACGCTTAATAGATGCGACGGTCTCACCTGTGACCATCGCATCATACGCCATGGTAGCCATCCAAAGCCCTTAGGTCTCGTTTGACTTTTAAAAGAAACAGAAGAATAGAACGTGTCACAAAATATTTTACCGTAAGAAGATGAATAAGATATAGTGTCAAATGTAAAGTAACAGCTGTATACTATCGTTGGGGATGTACTTTTTTATAGAACGAGGGTGCGAACGCGAGCAGTTTAAGGCTTTTGATGACTACCGACGCCCACAAACATCCGCATTATAGTAAAATATATGGATTGTACTGCTTCCTACTTACACATCGACTGATTTGAATGCCTCGTGGTCTAGTGGTAAGCGTGCTCAACCACAGACGTGAGGTCCCGGGTCGGACCGAAAATTGTTATTGGGATTTTTCAATTTCTAATAACAGTCCGGAGTCAGGAAGTTGGCGGTGTTACACCCCCGTGCCACGGAGAGCACGTTAAGCCGTCGGTCCTGTGCCTGATTTCTCACCGGTCGTGTCGGATTGCCATCCCATCGGAATATGAGAATGAGGGAATAGAGAGTGCACTTGTGTTTGCGCGCACACTTGTGCACTATAATATGTCGTGCGCAGATGGCACGTCTATATAGACGGCCGCCGTAGCCGAAATCGGCTAAGACGACATTATTATTATTATTACATTTATACATCCGTGGTCTACCAAACAAACACACACACAAACGACAAGCACAGTTCCCAATTTACGCAGGTGCAAACGAGCGACAGGTACGCTCCCAGTGGTGCCGGTCCAAATTGACTGCAATGCAGCATATCACTGTCCCTTACTAAAACTACATTTTCGCGCAAAAGGCACACTACGGAAGATCTATCTTAAATCCGTAAACTATTCAATTTTTTAAACTGCTATTCCTGAACATAATTCTATTTGTTTTAAGCTTTCACGATTTGTATTCATATTTATATACCTACTGTAAATGGGGCTTATTCGTGTGTCAATGCCCAATCTACTCGGTTGCATTACAGCCGAAACGTCGAGAGTCGAGGTAAATATTTCGATTTTTTAAACGCGATTAAGTCCCGTTTACATTATATAAATAATTTTATTTCCCTGCACCAAGTAACATAATATTTCTACTTCGTATTCTGTTCCATAAATCAGTTTCTCATAAATCTAGATTACGAGTGAAACAGATTATATTTGTGACATGATACGAGCCTTGGGGTATTGTTTCTTCAATATAACGTTTTATAAATAAGATAACTGTATAGATTAAACATTTAAAAACCATCTACGCATTAAGAAAAGAGCTGAGACTCTTCAAGCGGCTGGATCAAATTTTATAAGACATTTGAGACGTTCGAGAGATACGATATGATAACGGACTTTCATTGAATAATGAATGAGGTAGTTCTCTGGTCGTGTTGGACAATTTCGGACATCACAATCTATATATATAAAACTCAAACGTGACATAGCCAGCTATCAACACACAGCCCAAACCACTGGACGGATCAAGCTGAAATTTGGCATCCAGGTAGATGTTACGACGCAGGCATCCGCTAAGAAAGGATTTTTAGAAATTCAACCCCTAAGGGGGTGAAATAAGGTGTTGAAATTTATATGGATTTCTTAGAAAATAAACGCGGGTGAAACCGCGGGGCACAGCTAGTTTTGTAATAAAACTTTGCGGGAATAGGTATTAGTAAGCGGTTTCACTAATATAACTCCGTTCCTAATAATCGTAGCGTAAGGGTTTCTTGATTACACTCTAACTCCCTTATTAATAAACATAGAATAACTTTATTCAAGCATTAACCTAGTAATAAATTGACATCTGTCAAATTCCATACTTATATTCTCACTCATATGTGTTTATTAATATGGAATTTCATAGGTGTCAGATTATTACTAGGTTAATGCTTGAAAAAATTATTCTATTTTTATTTATAATGGGGCTACTGTCTAATAAATAATGTAGTTTTCCTGGTAAAATAATCACTTGATAACATCTTTAAAACAATAATTTAAAAACGCTCTATATCTAAAATTGAAAGATTTTTTCTAATCGGAACACTTATTGATTCCAATAGGAATCAATGATTAATGGAAAAACCAAATCAATACTAGCACAGATTTCTCCTTAACGCAATCGCAAAGTAGCTGCTAAGCTGTTGCGATGTATTTATTCTTATTGCCAATTATTATAAAACACTTCATTTTGACTGAATTTATCGAAACTGTTATTAAGTTCGTTAAATAAGCGATGAAAAATGCAAAACGGCTTCTGTTAATAAAGCTGTACATTCTGAAAAGGTTCGTTAACATTTTCCATTTTCCAATATTTTCCGATCGTGTACATGCAAAATGCATAAAAATGCTGCATCATGCTATGTACCCGGGCTTATGAGCAGCGTCAGCTGTTTCGAGTGGAACATGGCCCCTACCGCTGGTACTCGATTATTAGTCACTTGTGTAATAAATTAAGATGGATTAGTTTCGAAGATTACAAACTACAATACAGACCCAAGCCAGGCTATTTCTTTTTATGACTTGAAGAGAATTCATGCTTAACTTTAAAGTTTTAAGCAAGCATCAATTTTAATTTCAACTACATTCTAGTTTAAAAATCTACATAATTTAAATGAATCTTTATCTGTTAAACTAGACGGAAAAGTTATAAGGTCCTTATCTCCTTCTTGATCTGTGGATTTTATATTTTTCTGTAACTAAAAAAAAAGAATTACCAGTTATAATACCAAGTGATGACAAACAAAGACATCAGCAGTGCCATGTAATGTAATATATTACGTTTTACCAGGAGCAATTTACTTTGTTTAGGATAAGGATCCTGTAATATAAATACCAATAATATGCATCAAATTAATATAATCACATACTAGGTACTACTGAATTTATATTTTTTACATTAATGGTAACATTTTTCCATACTTGCTCGATGCCCAAATAAGCATGTGGTAGCACATTTATTAATTACAATTTTTTTGTAACTTATTTTAAATTGGTAATAAAAGTAACTTTCTATATAAAGCTTTTATAATGATCTGAAATTCTGAGTTTTATTGAAATAAACCTTTTCAAAAAATTGTATTCGAAAACTAGTAGTAGGAGTAGTCGTTTGTTTAACGCGCCATAGGAACCCCGGTCCAGTTATATTAGATAAACATCGTAGAACAAGTGCCGGCAGCCGCAGCTCGCGCTTATGGAAATTAGCTAATATAAACAGGATCGTAGAACAAGTGCCGGCAGCCGCAGCTCGCGCTTATGGAAATTAGCTAATATAAACAGGATCGTAGAACAAGTGCCGGCAGCCGCAGCTCGCGCTTATTGATACCTAAGAAGAAGCTTCAACGCTGGGTTTATAGCGAGCAAGTTCAGCGTCCAATCTGGCTGAATATGACGACGGTCTGGGTTCTTTTCATCTTCAGGATGTATACAAGCGTTCATTTGTGTTGTGTAACTGCTTTTTTAGGAAAAGGAAAAAAAAATCGCAGTCTCAGACATTTGGATACATGGACATTTTTTTATGGTATCGGCGGGCAAACGAGCAGTCGGAGTTATTTTCATGACTACCGACGAACATAGACATCTGAGTAGAGGCCATGTAGATGCGTGCCCTCACCACCGGCTACTTACACACAGCACGAAATGCGTAGAAAAGCGAGAGGTACCGCCCCAGTCGTGCCGGCCCAATTCGGCTGCATGCAAGCATGCAGTGTAGCACTACCTCTTACATACTAACACATGATTCCTATGTAAATGTGCTGCGCTCTGCAGATGAGCCGTCAGTTACTCACAGGCCGCACTTAACAACATTGCCGGCTATTTGCGATGAATGACGGTAGTCAGCTTTATGTTTTAAAGAATTCAAGGAAATGTTTTTTAACATATTTGTAACTTGCGAAAGTCATCACCATCTAAATATCTCAGTCCTTAATCCTTTTTTCCTGATTTGGAGAAACCCGTATATACTTTAGGTTTTAAAAGAATTAAGGTCTGGGCGTGTTAAGGTCTTGTTCTTTCATCAAAGGGCTCTGATAAAAAAAAATATAAATATACATAGCAATGCCATTAATGTAAACACTATGTAAACTTGTATCCGAAATGTTGAAAACTGCTATAAAAGGAAATATAACGAGAATTTCACGATCACAACCCGTTTGAAACATGAGATACAAAGTGAGTGCCATGTGCAACGTTACGTATGGAACTATACACACAAGATTCAAAGGGGATTCCGCGGCAATATGTGTTTGAACTGCCAATTTCAACCTCTGCGCTCGACGTATCTACATAATATTAGGAGGAACGTAACATTTTTGTTCCAATAATATGAGACGATAGCTTGACATAAAAAAGTGTTTGCTTTAGACCACACAGCTGAAGTAAAACTTAATTATATAATTTCATTACCGTAGTTACAATGACATAACATGTCATATGATGTTAATTTTTTAAATTTGAATTTTGTATGGAATTGGCCACGTTTCGCCCGCGTGGTTTTCGGATTACAAAAAATCCCTACAAATTTTAACTTATTATGTTATTCTGATATAAAAGCTATATTACTGTAAAGTTTCATGAAAATCCGTTCAGTAGTTTTTGTGTGAAAGAGTAACAAACATCCTTACAAACTTTCGCATTTATAATATTAGTAGGATGGTGTGCCTTTGGCTCGTCTAATTTATAATTCTTTAAGTACATAATTATTTAAAATACTTTTATAAATTTTATTTTACATGTACTATAATATAATATATTAAATAAATAAATAAATAAATGAAAGTTTATTTCAGAATTTGTGATCCATAGATTGTTAGTTACAATTTCTATAATCTAATGTTAGTACTTAGTAGTAGTAATTATTATTATCATTTACGCCGTCCTATGGCAATTTCAACCCAGTGGTGCTGGATGGAGCAGTCGTTCCTGGCAGCAATCATCTTTAGGATGCTGTTGTCGCTGGAACGTAAACGATGTAGCAGGGACGATGCTTTTTTGCGCATTATTGCGAAAAAGTCGTCGGTGTGTGCGTCTGCGAACATTATTATTATTATTATTATCTTTACAAATTACTTTAAATTTCTGATAATATTGTATTTTCGTATGTTCGTTAAATGAAGGGGCAATAATCAAATAGCCTTCCTAATGCTTTGACAAATCACTTGATATAATAAAAAATATGTTGCGTCGACCCTTGTATTTTTATTTATGTACGTCTTGTTTCAAGATTCTTTTTGTTTTAATTCTTTTTCGTTTTACTTTGTCTCAAATATATTTAGTATATTCGTTGAATGAGGGACTTAGCTAATGTACATCTGTCTATCAGCCTTTCTAGACTACATGGACCCTTTTTAAGAGACCTATATATTGTATAAATAACTAACTCTCTAACATCAAAGTGTAATTTGAGATTTATTGTCTACAAAATCAAATGAGACAGCAAACAACTAGTGAAATATTACTTGCTAATATTTATATAGAACGTTTTTTTATTTATGGTATAGGAGGCAAAAGAGGAGTCGCAGCCATATTCATGACTACCGACGCCCATAGACATCCTCATGAAGGAGAAACATGCCCTTATTTCTCATCTCTCCTCCATGGGCCACCGTCTACTTACGCACTGCACGAAACGTGACAGTTTTATGATTTTAAGTGATGGCTTTGCAAAAAATGTTATTCGGGTGCTACAATAAATCACTTGATATTGGTAACAAAAGGATGTAAAGTCGTCTTTTCTGTTGTCTGACGTAAGTAATAAGTATCTACGCATTTTCAAAGATTAGTTTAAGTTAAGTCGCCTTCATCGTTTTACTCTTTATGTTAGTACATGAATTTTCGTAATTGGTCAAACGAGGGACGGAATTAATGCGCATCTGTGCACCATTACTCCGAGATAAGGCCGACACCACACACGAGACTTAGACGCGGCGACCGGCGATTTTTAATTTTTTTTTTTGGCAACTAACTACAGCAACAAGCGACTTTTAGACTTGTCGACCGGCTACTGTGTGACTGTTGCGATTCAGTCGCAGGATTTAGCCACTCTCTGCGACCGGTAGTGCGATTTTGCACGAGATCGAAATTTACGGGGGTGAAACCGCGGGGCGCCGCTAATATCAACTAAAGACAGTTTAGAGAACACTGTCTCTAGTAGATATTTTGATAGTCTAAAGAAAAAGAAAACTCCTATTTAACAATAACGCCGGCAACGCCAAAAATTGTTTGTGATAAGTTTCAAATTTATGATGAGATAATTTTTAATTAACTTATTACTACTACACCACGGCTTAAACGTACCAGCCCAAAAATATCACATCAAATATGACTTGCTTAAATAGTTTGGGCACCAACGAACAAAGCCATAGAGACTAATGGTATATTTAAACTAATGATACAAATACACCAGCGATCAAAATAATTGGGTCTGACGTAAGAGAAATATTCAGTTCTGTATCGTGTGAATATTTATCGTAATATTATGATTAAAGCTGTACTCGGCTTCATACGTGTTCGAATTGTGTCATTAAGGTTTTTTTTTAAGTTTTTAAAAATTTGCATCAAAATCAGTTCAACCGTTTCTGCGTAATGCACGCACAAATAAACAGACAGACAAGTAAAAACTCTAAAGACTGCTGAAACACGTTCTGTCATAAATTTTAAGTATCTCTTTTTATACGCAGTTTTTATATAGAGGTAATTTACCCGATTTAGTGCAGCGAGTATTTTCCAAAACGTATAGTACGCTGCCCGTACAAATACTTTGTGACACGGCAACCGTGCGTATTTATTGTTTTAATTCATTCATTAATTTAAATTTGACTTAATTAATTTAGGTAATCAGATCGTACCGTCAGAATAAACAACGGTTGTAAGCGGAAGGTTACGTTATTTTTAGCTGATTTTGTGTACATTTACTTTGCGTTTTGCTGAAGTTAAAGGGCACGTGACTATTTATTAAGGTGTAAACCTGTTGCCAGTTAAATATATTATAAGTAAACTAAATAAATGTGGATATCTCATGTAAATTACGTTTGTCTTATACTCATAGATTATATATGTTTATGCGTTTGGTTTGGCACTTTCATTTTTGGGTACAAAATGTTTGAGAACTAAATGATGTCCTTTGTGAACCCTCCATCGTAATAGAAATATAGCCTACGTTACTTCCTGATAATTCAGCTTTTTAGTAGTAAACGAACGGTTAAAATCGATTCAATTGTTTTGGTACTTGGTTGATACAAACAAGGAACAGCCAGGGGAGTGATTTGAGCTGCGAGGCAAAATGAAAGACTATAAGCGTAGATAGAACACCACAAACGTCAATAAAGAGTAAAAATTACTTTTTTTTTATTCTTATTTATTTCAACGGTGCCGCCATTTTGACGCCACAAGTTTTATAAAGTTCTTGGCCCATTGGGGTATAATAAGATCGGTAGTCACAAAATGGCTCCGATTGCTCGCTCATTTCCCTTCGCCATAAAAATATTCAGCGACACGTCTTTGAATACTAGCTGGCTCTTATTGAGAAACACGTCCACGTAATGCCTTTGTCATTGACATCCCATGTATGTTATTGTAAGTGAATAGCTGTGTTGGATATTACGAGTATATTGCATGATTATGCTGTTTTTTCGTCGCCTCACGTAACTCCTTATGGAATATCGTTACGGCAAATTTTCGTGATATGAATAGACAGTGCGCTGAACACGCGTCATCGCTGGTGAGCCCTAGTCTTCTTGATAATTATACCGTTTTCTGAATTTAGCATTTTAGTAGAAAAACTTTAAGTATTTTTTATAGTAAACTAGCTGACCTACTATTTTATACGCGTAAAATGTATTGCAAAAAAAAACCGTTATATTGTGTTAAAATTAAATTTTAAGTTTTTACCGAGGGACCTTTTGATGAACAACCTCAAGTTTTTTTGTTTTTTTTCCGATGGGCAAAATTCTAGGCACCGTCTAACCGACCCTGGGTGAGCCGGAAGGGTGTGTCGGACTCGGCACAGGGCCCCTACCGACTAAAACGACTGCGAGAACCTTCAGCCGCTGAGGTGGAGTGCCCCGGATCTATCAGCAACAGGGCACAACTTCAAGGCTGTCTTCTCTGAATGTCTGTCTGTCTGTCTATCTTCTTTGAATAACTCATGAAATCGGGACATCTGCCACCCAGGCCCACCCGCGATCACGTTGCTGAAAAGCTTCAGAAACGTCGGGATTTTAAAATTCTTACATAAGCCGCGATAAAATAAATTTTAAGTTCTTAATTTAGCTATATATCTATGGTAATTCACGAAATTTGCACGAATATGTTTAGCGACACAATATGGATCTATTACATATATATCAATTACTTTTAAGTATTTCTAGTGTACTCTCTTTGCTTTACTTGTAGTTTGATAGTCGCTTAAGAGGTTCCTTGTAATATTCTATACTAGCTGCGCCCCGCGTTTTTACACGCATAAATTTTGATCCCGTGGAAAATAGAAAATCATTCCATGACATCCCATAGAAACATTTTTTCGGGATAAAACTGTTCTATGTATTAAACCAAGTTACTCTCTAGGTATGTGTGTCAAATTTCATTAAAATCGGTCCAGCAGTTTTCGCGTGAAGGAGTAACCAAACAAACTTACAAACATATGCATTTATAATATTAGTAGAATAACACTGTCAACCCGATTCCTATGCCTGCTAGTGTACACCGTTTAAACAAAGCTTATGTTAATCTATTTAATAATTTAATCGAAAGGGTGTGTAATTAGTAATTCATCCTTTTAATTCTATATTTAATAGGATAATAGGAGGTTGCTAATTGTGCGCTGTGCTTGAATTGGTCCTGCAGGATCAGTATGGTACCTTGTGGTTACATAATAAAGGGGTGAAGTGCTGGCTAAGCGATTTATGCGAGTAAGGGGTTCATCGTCAAGTACATCGGTTCATTAAAAGCTAGTGCCATGTTCATTGTAACCACATCGGGATGCTACGATCGGGCAAGTAACTCTCGCATAATGACAGCTATACTGAAGGACTAAGCTTTGTAGCTATTGTTTGTGTGGTAATTTATGGAATGTGAAATGGAATATAAAGAACGTCGGTAACTTCAGCTACACTGTGATAAAAAACTTAATGATGATAAGAGAGTAATGAAGCAAATAAACAAGAAATTTATTCGCCAAAAATAATACCCGATGCATAAACTTCTATAATATTTATTCATTACAAAGTTTGAATAAAAAAGAGCAATCCAGACTCCCCAACTATGCGAAAGTTAAAAAAATGCGCAAAGTTGGATACCGAAGCTTAATAATTAGTCTTTTGGCTTATCGTGAAAGCTTTTTCCGAACTATTGTTTGAATTTTCTTTATCCGCAGAAAGCTCCGTGCAGTATTAATAATACAAAGCTTTTTATTTTCTACACACAAAAGGTATCTGGGTGTACTAATCTTTCGCTGAGCGCAGGTTTGATTCACCGATAAAAACTGATTTTTTTTATTGTTAGAATGAACTTTGATTGTCTATAGTAGTACGAGGTAGCATCATTTTATAGGACCACATAAAATCGTGGTTATGGTATTCCCTAGTGGCGATACCACAATCATTAAACTAAGTGGTTGCCATTTACAAATTAGTTACAATGTTGTGAACTTTCCTGTAGAATATCGGTAAGATTGCTCTTGAGAATATTAAATAATAAAATATGATAATCTTAATTTTCAAGAAATATCTCCTTACAGTACTTTTATTGAGGTGAGCTAAGCGAGCCCTAACCTTATTTATTTATTTTTATCAAATAAATTTTCGTATGTTCGTTGAATGATGGACACAGTTGTTGTTAATCTAAGAATTATTACTTAAAACCTTTTTTTTTTTAATCATAGTCAGCTCAAACAATAAAAGCTCTTGATATGAAGAGCGTAATTTAATAAACTTTTATACAAAATCAAATGAGGCATTAAAATTTGTATGTAGTGTTTGTTGAGACAAAAATGATCTAAAAATATTATAGCTTTGCGAGAATTGAATATCCTTTCTAATGCTTTGATAAACCACTTCAACGAATCAACGTAATATTATATATTATGTTGAATCGCCACTTGTATTTTTATTTATGTACGTCGTGTTTCAAGATTTTTGTTTTTAAGTTGATTTGCTTCTCATGTTTTACATTTTAGCAGATATCTTTTTGTATGTTCTTAAAATGAGGGACAGAAACATTGGACATCTGTGTATCATTACTTCTAAATTACTTTGACCCTTTTCGTCAGAATTTGAGTCAGAACAATGCAATGAACAAAGTAACGTTTGTAATAAAGATTGTAATTTTGATAAACATCTAGTTTATAAAATCAAATGAGACATGAAACAACTGGTAAGGTATTATTCGCTTTTTCAAAGCTGGTCTGAAGAGAAAGCTTTGCAATGTCTTTTTGCTTTCACAAATTACTTGGCATTACAAAAAAGGTTGTGTTTTTATTTATGTTCGTCTTGTTACAAGAATGTTTTGTTTCAAGTTAACCTGCCTTTTCGTCTTCATTTCAGCAGATATAATATGATGGTATGTTCATTGAATAAAGTGTGATGCTATTGTACATATGTGGATCATTACTTTTAGATTACTAGGATCCTTTTTTCAGAACTATAGACTGTATAAATAAAAACTCTTAAAATTAATAGTATCTAATTTGCTATACCTATTTATTGTATATAAATCAAATGAGACAGCCAGCATCTAGCAGCCAGCAACCAATTTTATGGTCCGATGTGATAGCTTCGCAATGAATGTCTTTCAGATATACATAAATCACTTCATATTGGTAATAAAAAGGTATTGACTCGCTCTTTAATATGTTTTTTTTTATGTAAGTACAATTTGTTTCTAGAGTATTTTCGTTTCAAGTTAATGCGCCTTTTTCGTTTTAGTAGATCTAATTTTATACGTTCGATATAAGTTCCTTCGTTATTCGATTATTTTGACAATAAACAAACTCTGGAGATTGATTGTATACTCCCAGTATAAAGAAATAAACTATGCTTGTCAGTTCGAATACCTACGCGATTAGAGTTGGCCCATTGATAACGGGCATGACACAAAGTACCAAAACCGAGGTAAGCACGATAAAGCGTTATGCTTCCTTTATTGAGTCGCGTTTATTCATACCGAGCACGAAACTCCGATTTTGGGACGCTTTGCTTTTTGCTGCTAATTGGACTGCAACGATCGGCGAAGTAGAAATACTCCCTACTTATACAAGGTTGTATATTTTCCAGGCTACACGATAAAAATTAGATCAAAAAGAGCAATAGTTTAACCATAGGAATTTTTTAAAGTTTTTTCTCACTTCGTACACTTTGTATCGTCAGCTGATCGCGAGACCAGCCACCACGTATATAACACGTATATTATAATATTTGTTTAGTTGTAGTCTTCCAAGATACTTAAATAAATAAATTTATTTTTTCCCCAGACATCTTTGAAATCTTCGAAACCCCTACCGGGCGGTCCCCGAACGCTCTTCAAACCATGACCATGACGGATGGCAGCCCTAATCATAGTTCAAACTTTTCGTGATGATTCTGTAAACGATGAGTAATGCCATGCCACATTGCAGACGGATTGCGTTTGCACGACCGGGATGGTACCACTCGCTCAAATTGTAACGCCATTAAGTGACAGCTTAGCAATCGGTTGTTGCTTCTCGTTGGCCTTTTTATCTATGTGAGGGAAAAACTTTAGGAACATATTTACGACCATTCCGTGGACGTAGGAGTCTAAAATTAGGCACACTTATAGCTTACGTGGAAGAGAAGTGCAGAACGCTAATATTTTTTAATAATAATGATTTTAAATTACTTTAATTTTATAAATAAAACTTTACACACACCATGCATTATTGACGAAGTTCTATATGTCTTTTGCAAGTGTTGAAAGTTTTACATAAATTGGTTACCTTAGTTACGATGACACAACAATATTATGTCATATGTTATATAATAGTTTTTTATTACAAAAAATCACTTAGATTGAATATCGACCTTCGCGGGATCGCTATTAAAGAAAAATCATCAAATAGTTTCACCTTTTCTACAAAGTCTCATTATGTTATAGTAATAAAGAAATATTAAAACATTATTTAATGAGCGCACACCATTTTCAACCCCCGAGTGGATGCAGTCGGGTTGAATAGTGGTGAATAATTATATAATTAACCCTTCACCACTCGTAATATTTTAAACGGCTCTAGGTCAGGGCCGAGAGCTCAATGATAAGGGCAGACTCGAGATTCATACAAATGTGAATTCGAATGGGTTTTCGTGTAACTTGTGTCAGGTTTTTAGAAGTGCACTGCAGATGAAAAGGTTCGGTTTGAGAGATTTTGAAATATAAAGTATCGAGTCACAATAGTATTGTCGCATTGTGGCTTAATAGGGCCGGCGGGAGATACCTCTTGCTGTCATGAAACTGTCCATAATGGCAGCTATGCTGTCGCGTTTTGTGTGATTTGTAAGTGAAGAGACGACGAGGCATCGTTAGTCGTAAAAGTACTCTTGACACTTCATTGGATTCGTTTTGCTTAGAAAAATTGTTTTATTAGGGCTACTCATTTTTTTATTTTTTTTTTCAACTCTCACTCTAGGAATACTGTTGGAAAATCGACACAAAGTGAGAGGAGATGCATCTATTTCTCATTTATATAGGGGGTAGTTGTTTGCATAAATTTCACGTCTGAGCAGCTGTCATCACTTTATATCAGTCGGCTCGGGACGGTATGTATTTTGGCCTTTAATATTTGATCGTGTTAAACCCGTAAAGTAATTACAATAACTGTAGGAATTTTGATGAATTTGGAAAAACCTATGCCATTTCTTCATTTCTTATTTCATTCCATGACCGCGATGATTTTTATGTTTTTTCTTTTATTGGTTCTTAATTATGTGGATATTTTCTTTATTCCAAGGTAAACAAGTAGGCACTTCTATTAAAGACGAAGCCCGTGGCCCATGGCGTGGGTGGAGGTAGGTGTAGACGTCTATGGGCGTAGGTGGACATAAAAATGGCTCCAGCTGCTCGTTTGCCCCATTATAATATAATAAAGCGCCGCTCTTCGCCGCTATTCACTACAGTTCTTTAACTGCACTTCTGCATATCCTTTGATATGCAGAAGTATTTTGTTTAAAATTTCTATAAGCAAAAAGAGTATAAACCTTTTGGCGAGTACCGACAATAATAGATATCCACTAAATTATGTACACATGTTGTCCTCATTTCTTCCTGCAGCTTTGGGCAACTGGAAACCCAAAGAGTAAGGGTGACAGCAGACACGATACTTTTAGCAGCAGCGATCAATGATTTTGCGACTGCATCCAGTCGCGGCATCGGGAGCGCGCGATTTAGCGACTGCTCCGATGCTCGTACACTGAAAGTCGCTTTGCGACTAAATATGTTTAAAGATATTTATTTCTCAAAAAAGACAATACAGTCACTTACATGAGAACAATAATTATAATTCACTAATTATTATAATTTATAATTTAACAGTCAGTCTTTATACTTGCCGCAGTCTTTTAAATCGCCACGTTCCGCGTTTTTAAGAGTGCGATGGGGAGCGTTTCGTTGCTGCATTCCGGTTCTAAAAAGCGTCTAAGAGCAACAACACACACGAGACTTTTAGACGCTGCGACCGGCGCCTTAGTCGCGTTTTAGTCGCTAGATGCAGCGACTAGACGCCGGGAGCACACTTCAAGACGACAGATGCGGTGACTTAGACGGTAACATATGTCAATTAACGTATAATGCAGTCGCAAGAGACGCACGACTGTCGCAAAGTCACCGATCGCCGCTGCTAAAAGTATTTTGTGTGATGCCTCCCTAAAATCCTCTTTATTTTTCTGCACATCTACTAAAAGCTCTTCAAAATG
>LUGF01024867.1:81330-94094 GCA_001625245.1 Calycopis cecrops
ACCTTTTTCTCTAAAACGCTTGAAGGGATTAAGCTGAAATCTTTGTCAAATACGGAGGTCAGTTACCTCTTGATGCCTTGAAAAAATCACACTTCTAAGTTAACGCAATAAAAAGTTGTAGCCATTTATGCACAAATTTTGTATGAAAACGCACTTTTTCGAAAACCTATAGGGTACTTCCCGATGAGCTAAAATTCTGAAATTTGGCAAGAAGTAAGACCTTACAGTATACATATAGGAATAAATCTAAAAATTGGTAAATAAAATTTATATCACTGGAAAAATCATTACCAACTTATGCATGTAGTTCGTTTCATACTAAATGTATGCAAGCACCCGCATATATAAGTTTGTCGCAAGGAAGTGTAATTTTCTCAACGTCTATTACTTTTGCTCATACCTCCCGTTCCTACGGAACCCTCGGTGTGCGAGTCTAACTCGCACTTGGCCGGTTTTTTTTTTGGGATAAAAATAAAAAACTCCTATGTGTTAATCCAAGTTACTCTCTATCCCCCTTATTAATAAACACGGAATAACTATATCCAAGTAATAACCTAGTAATAAACTGACATCTGTCAAATTCCATACTTTTTATGTGTTTTTTTTTTATGGAATTTGACAGATGTCAGTTTATTACTAGGTTATTCCTTGGATAGAGCTATTCTATGTTTATTAATAAGGGGGTTAGTGTTTGCCAAATTTCATGAAAATCGGTTCAGCAGTTTTTGCGTGAAGGAGTCACAAACAAACATACAAACTTTTTCGGAGTTGCCGGCTAGTTTTGCCGCGGCCGATATTTCTCAAACTTTTAACAACAAGAGTTTTCCTTTTTCCTAGATTATGAAAATATCTACTTAAGGCAGTGTTCCCTACGCTGTGTTTGGTAGATATTAGCTAGGGTAATGACAATTATAGAGAGAAATTGGTACTTACATCTTACGTACTTTGAAAATTAAAGGTACCTATAAAAATATTTGTGACACCCACTATCCCTAATAAACACATTTTTTTATAATTAAAACATTTAAAAGTTTGCCTTCAGTACACATTTTTTAAATTTACAAAGCGGAATAAATGTTCAAAGTTATGAACTTTAAAATACTATTCACAGTCAAACAGTAGGTTGTACAGTAGCCCTCTTATTAATAAACATGGAATAACTATATCCAAGTAATAACCTAGTAATAAACTGACATCTGTCAAATTCCATACTTTTTATGTGTTTTTTTATTATGGAATTTGACAGATGTCACTTTATTACTAGGTTATTCCTTGGATAGAGTTATTCTATGTTTATTAATAAGGGGGGATGTGTTCACGTATCTACTACCGCTCGCTTACATGACACCAGCGTACAGTGATAGCTGTGCTGTCACGTTTCGTGCGGTGTGTAGTAGTACACAAGTAGCCGGTAGCCCATGGAGGTGGCAGGAGAAATGAGGGCAGCGTATAGTCTCTATAGTCTGTATAGTCTCTATGTATATAGCCTATACCTATGGTGGCACTACCTCTTATTAAATTATGTACATAAAATAATTATAGCATTTGAAGGCTAAACATGCCACATAAATCTAGCCGTAAGCTGTGTAGCTACTGTGAGACCTTTGTTACATGTATAAGGCTACATACTTAAAACATTCATTAATTAAGAAGTTCTATATACAAATTTTAATAAAAACAATATAATATAATTATTAAATATACAGTATACGAATGAAAACAATCACTACACAGTATAAGACAAAGTCGCTTTCCGCCGTCTGTGTGTCTGTATATTTAGATCTTTTAAATTACTTAACAGATTTTGATGGGGTCTTCTTAAATAGATAGAGTGATTCAAGAAGAAGGTTTATATGTTTAATAACTTCATTTTTGAAGTCCGAAATCCACGCAGGCGAAGTTGTGGGCGGGAGCTAGTACGCCCAACTGGTATTTTGTGTGCGGAGGAAGTAAAGAGTAGCCCAGTACAGCTTCATCGAATTGCTGTAAGAGCTCGTCGGGTGACAAGACCACGTTTGCGATCCCATGGGGACATCCCGCATCCACACTCACAAAATTGGTCCAGCTGTTTTTGAGAGTAGTCCAGATAAACATATTTTTTTAATAGCAAATGGGGGGAAACGAGCAATCGGATATGGATAGACATCTGCATAGAAACTATACAGTTGAGTTGCCCCCTTCCTACACACCGCACGAAACACGACAGCACATCTGTCACTTTACGCCGGTTTCGTGTACCTAAGCGAGAGCTACCGCCTCGGTTGTGCCTGCCCGAGTCGGCTATACGCATGCATGCAGTGAGGCGAGGCGGAGGAGGAGAATAATTTGGTAAACACAGATGCCTCCAATTTTCATCCTCTTCAATGACTCCAACCTACAAACAACACAAAATGTGATATAATTCGATGTTGGTGTCATGTGAACGAAAGGTACCTTCCCCGTAGTGGTGGCGAACTATCGATAATTCTACTATCGATAGTTGACCTTGAAAATCAGTTGGGTTATCGATAGGACTATCGATAGTATCTATATTTTTGATGAGCTATAATAGTATGGATATTATCTAACTTTAGCTTTATTAGATATGAGCTTATATGGATAGTCTATCGATATAAGCCTATCGAGCAGCATCACCACTTCTCGGTTATGGCGGCGAGGCTCAGTACAACGCAGCATTGTACCTCTCACTATCGTGACGCGATACTATATTTCAACATCTCTCAAATCGAACCTCTTCAGTTACAACAAAGTGCCCTTCTAAAAACCTGACACAAGTTACATAAAAACTCATTCGAATCCACATTTGTATGATTCTCGAGTCTGCCCTTATCATTGAGCTCTCGACCCTGACCTAGAGCCGTATAAAATATTTCGAGTGGTGAAAGGTTAATTATAAAATTATTCACCACTGTGCACCCGTCTGCATCCACTCAAGGGTTGAAAACGTGTGCGCTCATTAATTAATTCTTAATGACTGTTTGTATATTATATATTACGAATGTTTTAGGATTCCTTTGTTATAACGATATTGAAACTTTGTAGAAAAGAGAGGCGATATCACTTGTTTTTTAATATAGTTATTGGGATAAACGAGAAGTTAGAGCTCTTTGGTGAGGCTCTATGAGCATAATAGTCTATTTGACAAGTTTTCAAAAACCACTCCAGTATGTTTATCAGTGTTCAAGGAACTTAAAAATTTTTTTTATTGTGATAAGTATTTATCTCAAATTTTCAAATAAAAAATTCGAATTTTATAATATCTGCGAAAACGCTTCTTTAGTCAAAATGGCGTCTTGTGACTGCGAGCTTTGTAGAGTTCTGAAAGTCACTGCCAGTACTATTCAGAACTTTTACAGTTTTCAAATCCATAAGTTGGGCTAGAAATTTGACAAGTGATTAGTACTATGAATGAATGACCGAATGAACTATACTTTATTGTGCACGTTACAGTATACAGTAAAAAAATAAGTTACATTATAAGGTAATTGACTAGTACTCAATCGTTACTAATTAGTAGATTTTGGAATGCGGCCTCTTTGATTTCCTTGACATTTGACAATTTACTACGGTTACCGCAATAACTATTTCGATGGGTTACCGTTATGGCGTTCGCGTTACGTCATCTTCTATTTCACGTCGTTTCGAGTCACGTAACTCATGAATAAAAATACATATTTGAAAAAATACTTTAAAATAAAGTATTGATTATTTACAAATTTATATACTGTAAACGGGACTTAATCGCGTTATAAAATCGAAGTATTTACCTCAATTCTCGATGTTTCGGCTGTAATGCAAATAACTAACTTAATTTAATATTAGGTTATTTAAAACAATCATGTATGTATAAAATATAAACATTTACATTATCAAATTACAACATATCAAATGTCAGCTACTGTATGTTTTAGCAATTCATTTATTTTCTTAGTAAATAAATAACAAGATGTGTATTCGTTTCTTGTGTTTTGATTATCCTACGTCTTGTTTCAAGATTGTTTTTCTTTCAAGTTAATTCGCCTTTTTCGTCTTAGTAGAGGTTGTTCGTTTTCGTATGTTCGATTTACGAGAGACAGAATTATTACATACTGGCTGGTGCCTGCTACTTCGTTCGCGTAGCATAGTAATATAATAATCAAAGCACCGAGCTTTTTGCGGATAAGGAAAATTCAAACAATAGTTCGGAAAAAAGCATTCACGATAAGCCAAATGACTAATTATTAAGCTTCGGTATTCGACTTGGCAGTTTTTTTAACTTTCGAATAGTTGCGGAGTTCGGAACTCCCTTTCTTTTTATTAAAACTTTTTGATGAAAAAATATTGTACGAGTTTCTGAATCGGGGATTATATCAAACGAATATTTTTTTTCATTTATTTGCTTCATTACTTTTTATCTCTTATCATCATTATTAAGTTTTTTACTATCTGTCTTTTTACTGACCGATTGTTTTCGGTCACTAAGGTTTGTTTGGATCTAGTTCTAGCCGGAAAGATACTGGCTAGACCTAGTTTTAACCGAAAACAATCGTCTAATTCTAGATTTATCCTAGAAAAAGTGGCTACACCTAGTTCTAACCGGCTAAAACTAGACGTAGCCGCACTTCGGGTTTAAGCCGTAACATATACATGGGAAAGCTACATCGTCTGAAAGTAAGAAATGAATCTCTTGTATTTGTTATATTGTGACTTATTTTTGTTATTTTTCGAATAAAAGTTCAACCTTCTTAGATAAGAACACAAACATACTTTCCTAATTATTTTAACGTACATAAACGCAAAAATAAAATTACGAATATTATACATAGACCAGTATCAATTTTACTTTATTACATT
Source organism: Calycopis cecrops (assembly GCA_001625245.1). Taxonomy (NCBI): domain Eukaryota; kingdom Metazoa; phylum Arthropoda; class Insecta; order Lepidoptera; family Lycaenidae; genus Calycopis; species Calycopis cecrops. The sequence goes on from LUGF01024867.1 coordinate 86,164, forward strand.
TACACCACGAACGACACTGAAATTTCCTCTTTATACATTTATATTACAATAATATCTTTATTACCTAAATGTGTTCTCTCTTTGTACGCTACAGAAATAAATATTTATCTGACGTCAGACCCAATTATTTTGGTCGCTGGTGTATATGTATCATTATTTTAAATGTACCATTAGTCTTTGTTGGTTTGTTGTTGATGCCGAAACTATTTAAGCAAGTCATATTTGATGTGATATTTTAAGCTGGTTCGCCTTTGTGTACCATTTATTTAGTCCAATAAGGAGCAAGTCATAAATTCAAAACTAACTACTATCTATTTTCGAGGTTTCCAGCTAGTTCTTCCTTGGGTCTCCGCCTTTCGCAAACTTAAACAACATGAGTTCCACCTCTTTCTATAGACTTTTTGAAAATTTGTAATAAGAAATTGGAACGGAATTTACATCTTGCCTAAATTAAAAGTATATTTAAATAAAAATATTTGATATTCCATGAGGTATCTTTACTAATTCACACTTTAAATTTTCATATTTAAAAGTTTGCTTTTTTTGTTCAAATTTTTAAATTTACAAAGTGAAATAAATCTTCAAAGATTCAAGCGAAAATATTATGACCTCTAAGTATACTATTTTTGTTTTTTTGTAATAGTATCTGTAATAATATATTAATATTACACAAGGCCTAGCGCCGTGCTAAGTACTAGATAACGGAAATATATTTTATATGTTTTATAAATTTTAGAAGTTTTATATATTTAAGATTTTTATTATAGAAATAAGAGTACTCACGTATTACCTAAGCCTAATTGACCTCTTGTTTGAAGTGAAACATTCACCTGCGCACAGCTCCCTCCTACTCCGTACGTGTAACTCAAGTGAATAGCTACTGAAATGTTATTTGTGGTCTTGAATTTAAACGTCACACGTAGTACCTATAATAAAATAAAGTATAATTGAATTGACATTAAATCCTATTGCTTGAAATAGGTTTTAATATACCCCCCGTCAATAGCGTCTAGACGAATATTTTGTCCTGTCCGCTGGTTCTGGGTGGTATTAGGGTGTGTGGGACTCCCAGCTAAACCCACTAGAACTCCACAGGGGCCATCGGACGTCTATGATGAGGTGATCTGTTTCTATCAGCAATAGGGCATCTCGGAGATTGTCCTCTCATAAGGGACCCTACTTCTTCAGCAGTAAGGCATATACGACTTACATTTACACCCCAGTCGTTGAGATCCACCCACATCCAACAATAGGGAATATGCGTATGATTCAAATAATGATATTTTTTTTATATGTAAAGTCTTTTCCTGTAGATGTGCGTACGTATTAATATTTTTTTGTATAATTTTGTTTTTAATCAGAAAATAATTATTGAGAAGTGCAAAAATTGTGTGGGAAGATTGAATTAGGTGAAACGCACGCCATTGGTCGGCATGAATTGTGAGGTCAAATATCATAATAATGTGATTGTCAAAGAGCATTGGAGCATTGCCATTGGTGGTTGTTATGATGCGTGACGTCATGTCAGCGCGGCAAAATGGCGATCGTTTAAAAAGCTGTTATCGGCCGACTAATTTGAAACATTTTTTTTGAACTTAATATTGTTTGTTCAGCGCTGGTTTTTTTTTTACATTAATGTAATTATGTAAATTATCATTTAAAAATATAAAAAAAATACATGCATATTCCCTATTGAGGCATTGCATGGAAATTACAAACACACATACATACATTCGTTGGAAAACATTACTCTCCATATACACAGTCGGGTAAAACTACATTTTAATATAAAACGTATACTCGCATATAGCGCAATATTTGTTTATTGACATTTATTAACAAACATGGCGACGTACCTTTGGGACTCTACAGTATATATATATATACAATTATTTACAAATATGTTAACAAGTATGTATGTTTTTTTACTCCAGTACCTTGGGATATCTCGGACGAGTGGCGCTTAACTCTTGTTATATTCATTTCTAGATTTGCTACGCCATCACCATCACGTAACTCACAAACCCTCGTGAGCTCATGCACAAGAACTTTGCTAAAAATCATTATAATATTACGATCTAATGCATAGCTTATGATTCTATAAAGGACATACAGACAAAGCTTGTTATATTTTGTTAACAAAGCGCGAATTAAGATGAGAAGAGAAGACGAATATTTCTCGTAACTATAGTCCAAATCGTCCTGTATAAGGTATTCTGTCCATTGTTCCAGCCCGTGCGGAAGGATGACAAGTAAAAAACATCAACACAATACATTTTCTTATCAATACCTTTTCAACGAAACTGGAACAACGAGATAAAGCGCACTGCTTGGGCTGAATATAAAAGAGAGAATTTTCGAAATCATTATCCGGGATGACGACCCAATGGTGCAATTGTAGGGGATGCGATCTAGGTCGCAGGTTGTGAGTTGGAATCCATACAGTACATGCCGTATGTGTTGTATGTATTTCTATAATAACCGTATATTTATAAAGTTTCTTAATTAGAAACATAATATCTATATCTATATATATAAAACTCAAACGTGACATAGCCATCTATCAACGCACAGCCCAAACCACTAGACGGATCAAGCTGAAAGTTGGCATCCAGGTAGATGTTACGACGTAGGCATCCGCTAAGAAAGATTTTTTGAAATTCAACCCCTAAGGGGGTGAAATAAGGTGTTGAAGTTTATATGGATTTCTCAGAAAATGAACGCGGGTGAAACCGCGGGGCACAGCTAGTTAATATTATAAATGCGAAAGTGTGTGTTTTTGTTTGTTTGTTGTTGTTGTTCAAAATTAGATTAGCGGTTCACAGAATACATACAACCTACAAAGTTTCAACTACAAAGGCCCAATAGTTTCGAAAAAAAATGACTGTGACATACGGTATTTTAGTAAGAGGTAGTGCCACGATGCATGCTTGCATGCAGCCGAATTGGGCCGGCACGACCGGGGAGGTACCTCTCGCTTACATGAGACCGGCGTGAAGTGACAGCTGTGCTGTCACGTTTCGTGCGGTGTGTAAGTAGCCGGTGGCCCATGGAGGTGGGAGAAGAAAGGGGGGCAGCGCATCTGTGTGTCTCTATGCAGATGTCTATGGGCATCGGTAGTCATGAAAATGGCTACAACTGCTCGTTTGCCCCCTTATACCATAAAAAAAAAAAAAAAATACGGACGGCCAGCGGACGGACAGACGGACATGACGAACCTATAAGGGTTCTTTTTTTTGCCATTTGGCTATGGAATCCTAAAAATGACGCGTCGGGTGATTTATCAATTTATTAGGAAAATAAATGCAAGAGTATAAGTCTGGCATTTAAATGTAATAGTTGTTTCCTGCTTACATGTGTATTTCGTAAAAGAAAAAGACAATAATATTATATAATCACTACATAGTTTAAAACAAAGTCGCTTTTCACCGTCTGTGTGTCTGTATGCTTAGTTCTTAGCTGCGGGTGGAAGCTAGTAATAAAATATAAAAAATACATAAAAACTCTGTATTTATAATTTTCATAGTTTAATGAAGTAAAATGGCTACACTGCGCAAGCATTAGACACATCCAATGGTGTCAAAGTCACTTCAGCAGAGTAGTTAGTTCGTATATGACACATCTCCACGCCATTACCCTAATAGGGCAGGCAGACAGAGTGGCACATAATATCACCCTTACATATTTGCCACTTCCTCCACATTCAGAACTCTTCGTACGAGCCCCTGGGTAACATATAGAATTATATTGTCCGTACTATTGTGAATGTTCATACGTGCTAATTGATATTAAATATCATATAATGATACGAGGTATATTATGACATCACTTTTCTAGATTAGTTGACCGAACCAGGATCATTAGTCTAAATGTACCGTTAGTTTCAATGGCTTTGTACGCTGTAGCTTTGTATTCACCCAAGTTATATTTATGTATCAAATATATATTTTCAGATTGAATTGAAGTATAGTATTTAGCCTAATAAGAAGTAACTTTTAGAATGATAATACTTATTATTAGGGCCAGTAGAACCCCGACTGTTCTTAAGAGCTAATAGTTATTAAATATCGTATATTTATTACAAAGTATGTTATCACATCTTTTTATAGTTATGGGAGGAACATCAGAAGTCATGGCCTTTACAACACCCATAAACATTCTCCTGGAGGTTGTACAGACGTGTTGCCACTCCGCCGTCCGTACAATATACCACCGGATAATTTCACTGCGGAAACGCGACAGCATAGCTGTCACTTTGCTCGCGGTATAAGTCAGGCCTTACTAGGCCCAGGGTTAGACGTACAGATGATACTATATTGATGTCTCTAGTTATATAAGGTAAATTAGATTAGCTATAGACTAAAGAAAGAGGTCAATGACAGGATGACTATGGAAGAGTTCTGGCTGTTTCTAGCTTATCACCGTGTCCTAGGAGAGGGCTGCAGATATCTCATATACAAGGTTGATAAAAGCGAGAGGCATTAAATGAAACCATTACCATTTTCAGGCTACACAACAAAAATCAAATCGATCGGAGCAATAGTTTAGCCACAGCAATTTTTTTTTCTGACTTCGTACATGCTGTAACGCAGCTAATCGTCGACTATGGATAGCCGGGGTCATTCACCCCGTGCTCGCTGTAGCCGCCCGGTACAAAGCATGATTACATTTTATCGATATTTTACTTGTTTGAAAAAAGTGTTTTCGTATACTTGTCGTAAGCTTTATTTAATAGTTTTTATTTAATTATTTAGCATGCCCGAAGACCTAGTCTGTCGTGATCATTATCGTTATAAAGCTTCTTAAACGTCGGACTTGTTAAATAATTAAATTAACCGCGATAAAATCCGTTAAAGTTGTTTTTTTATAACAATAATATACAATACAATAAAATGACTGGCGTCCGCCTGCAACTTCGTTTACATGAATCAGTTTTTTTACCGCGGTCGATTAAAATAAATAATAATAAATAGATATATAAAATAATATAACTAAATAAATAAATAAATAAAATGTAGTCAATAGTCTTCCTCGCTAAATGGACTAAGACTGAAAGAATTATTCAAATCGGATCAGTAGTTCCAGAGATTAGCAGGTTCAAAAAAACAAACAAACAAAAAACAAACTCTTCAGCTTTATATTATTAGTATAAATATCAGGTACAGGTTATCTAATAGTTTATAACACAATTCGCACATGGTTAGTTACATTAATCATTCAATATTAATTCTACACTCGCATGTGACAGCACATCTGGGTCATCGCTACAAATGCATCACGTTTCTGTCGACTCAACCCACTGGGACAAAGATCGGCTTTTACCGTATTTTTTTTACAATAAATATTAATTTATGTTATAAGTAAAGTAAGTTTTTTTTAAATATAGGAGGAGAAACGAAAAAGTAGAGCTGTCCAGCGCAGTCTACTGCGGATATTAAGAATAGCACTAACCCTTACACGAACATTAAACAGCTGCAAGAGTTTCAGTAGATATATAGTCCAGTTTGTCTTATCTAATGGTTTATTACACAATTCCGCTCACATGTGACAGCACATCTGGGTCAGCGTTACGACTTGCCGCGTTACTGTCGACTCAACGCATGACGGTGATGTGGCAAAGATGGGGCTTTTAATATAAGTGATGAAACCATTGAGCATGTGACATGAGGAGTATTATAGATTTATATTAAGAGGTGCCAAGACCTGCTGGCATTACCGGGGAGGTACCGCTCGCATGATACCGCTGTAAAGTGATAGGTAGGCAGTGGTGTTTGTGTGGTTTTGAGTTTCCGGTGTCTTATTGGAGAAGGCAAAGGATCCGCTAATGCGAATTAATTTTTATTCATCGTCACATCGATAATATTTAAAATAAGAAATATGTAAAACTATATTTAACTTATCCTATTTCTATAAATGTATTTTAAAAAATTCGGTGTCACTGTGTTTGTAGCCCCCTTAATCAAAACGGTTCAAAATATTTTAGTTTAATTTGTATAGGTATTATATTTTGTGGTATAATACAACTACTTTTCTTGGTATTTTCCAGGTACGAAAACTTGCGTGAAACCGGCGCTGGTGTATGTATGCTTCAATAATAAGATACATTTAAGATTTAAATTTATTTCCATCGATATACTCAAGTTGGCCTGTCCTGGCAGCTGACGCTGAAAATAAAATTCAATTTAAATATTCAAAAAGGAACGAGCACTTGACAGTTCAATAGAGCTATTTTACAGTAATTGCCTTTCAATTGACGTGGAGATAACAGATTTAAATGTAAATGGGATAGAATATTATGGTCATCATCATGATCGTCATTATAATGATGATGATGATACCATCATGATAACATTATAATCATGATACAATTAATTTAATATAGCATTGTAAGCGCGGCGGAGATGATTATTTTATAACTGAACTTGTGTGTGAGGGTAAGTCATCACAGATTCGTTGAATTGCTAGGGGTGCTTGTCAAGCGAGGAAACTAGGTTTGGGGTTGAAAAGGGTACGGTAATATCCCGCAAATTGATGCATCCCGAATTTAATGATTACAAAAGATAATTTAACATAATATTACGTGAGTGTTTATTCATGAGAAATGATGGCTGTCATCGCATTTCGTATGGATATACCGACTTCTACAAAAAAAGTTCATATGTCCGTACGATGGAATGGAATAGAATAGAAATTCTCTATTCAGTACAACACTGCTAGGTTACAATATATACAACACACACATTACAACTGTGATTGGTTGTGTGCATGTTTATGGGCGTCCTTCGAAAGCCACAAAGCCTCCGACTGCTCAATGTGGACACACAAATATTATTTCAGCTTTTAACTTTCCGCGGTTTCAGCCACATAAAATCAGTATCAAAGCAACTATTTTAGTTTTCGGGATCAGTAAAATCCGTTCAGTTATAGCGTGAAATAATAACTAACACCCATAAAAGAGTTTATATGTGGTATCGATTCGGTTTAAGTGAAACTTTATTGTAATAAAAACTAATGTGCTCGCAAGATAACTCTGCGCGACAGGTACTTAATGTTGCCAGTTTAAGCAGTGAATTTCACCTTTCACCAATGATGGGAAGTTGGGAACACAACCACAGCGATGGTCGTATGCAACTAAACTTATGTTAAGATAGTGGATGCAATTAACAGTACTATTACGTTATTTAAAATGTTTGCCACAATTTTAATGACGATTGTTCTTTATTCAATCATAGTGAACGAGTGTGATGTACCTTAACTATGTATTTTAATAAATCAGTAAACTAGTTATTACTATTTAAAAGCTTATAAGCTTACCATGTATGCTGCGAATCTTTAAGTCACTCTTCTTATTTCTCATCTAGCTACTATTTCAAAACCTAAATTATAATTTGAAAAAAGAATGCCGACGTGCTTGCCTTTCTTATCCAGACAATAATAAATACAACAAAAAAGGAGCTAAATCGGCTCAGCCATTTACGCATGATGCCTCAATCAAGAGAAATTGGATTTTTTTTAATAAATATGTAGGTAGTAATCTTTCATTAAACAATTTAAAAACAAACGAAAAAGGAAAATTAAAGGTCCACAATAACCTTGTAAGTCTTTTATTGAATATTCAGTAGTTTGTGAGAATTTGTTATAGGAATGGTCCTGTAATGGGTTAAGGCCTTCCATTGGAACATCTTCACTAGAATCTATGCTAGAATCTTCATCAGAGGAATCGGATGTGTCCCCTGTAACATCAATTATAAATTTATCTAACTCTATATCTATTAGTCTATCTGACTCGAAATATTTTTCCTCTATTTTTTCAGCATGTTGACATACATTGAACCATTCTTCTGAGGTTACAGTTCTAAAAGCCGCCTCAGTAATCGCTTTTATGTCACTAGGAGCTTGAGCAACATTTTTTTCAGCAATGCGCCTCTTCA
>LUGF01024867.1:95040-115611 GCA_001625245.1 Calycopis cecrops
TTGGTAAGAGGTAGTGCCACGCTGTATGCTTGCATGCAGCCGAATTGGGCCGGCACGACCGGGGAGGTACCTCTCGCTTACACGAGACCGGCATGAAGTGACAGCTGTGCTGTCGCGTTTCGTGCGGTGTGTAAGTAGCCGGTGGCCCATGGAGGTGGGAGGAGAAAGGGGGGCAGCGCATCTGTATAGTCTCTATGCAGATGTCTATGGGCGTCGGTAGTCATGAAAATGGCTACAACTGCTCGTTTGCCCCCCCTATACCATAAAAAAAAAAAAAATTGGAACATCTTTACTAGAATCTATGCTAGAATCTTAATCCGAGGAATCGGATGTGTCCCCTGTAACATCAATTATAAATTTATCTAACTCTATATCTATTAGTCTATCTGACTCGAAATATTTTTCCTCTATTTTTTCAGCATGTTGACATACATTGAACCATTCTTCGGAGGTTACAGTTCTAAAAGCCGCCTCAGTAATCGCTTTTATGTCACTAGGAGCTTGAGCAACATTTTTTTCAGCAATGCGCCTCTTCACAGTCTAATATTGTAATTCTAATAGTGAAAGAATGGATAAAATGTGTGCAGTAGCATTTGAGTCTATTCAATACAAAGAAACGTTTTTTTTTAGTTTTTATACATTAAAATATAGAACAGAGAATGTATGAGTTCCCACTCGCATTAATAGGGAATATGCATGTATTTTTTTTATATTTTTAAATGATAATTTACGTAATTACATTAATGTAAAAAAAATATCAGCGCTGAAAAAACAATATTAAGTTCAAAAAAAATGTTTCAAATTAGTAGGCCGATAACAGCTTTTTAAACGATCGCCACTTTGCCGCGCTGACATGACGTCACGCATCATAACAGCCACCAATGGCAATGCTCCACTGCTCGTGAACAATGATGTTATTTATGAACGTTGACGTCACAATTCGTTCCGACCAATGGCGTGCGTTTCACCTAATTCAATCTTCCCGCATAATTTTTGCACTTTTCAATAATTATTTTCTGATTGAAAACAAAATTATACAAAAAAATATTAATACGTACGCACATCTACAGGAAAAGACTTTACATATAAAAAAAATTATCATTATTTGAATCATACGCATATTCCCTATTGCCACATGCAAAGTCTAATGCTCTAGAAATATATAATAGAAGAATGTTAATCAATAATAGAACCAAATAAAAATAATTAATTGATTGAAATTAGTAATTAAGTAGTCATTATAATTTTATTTTTACATTTCTGATCGATCTACGTTATCCTTGGTTTCAATCAATCTAAAACCAAACATTTTATACCCATAAAGTAGAAATTACAATGTTTATCAATATAGTACCAAATTACCTTAATTTGAACTATGAAAATAATACGGTAGACTGAGCAATTATCATTTATTTCGATCCATCTGAATATTGAAACGATGGCGCGATAAATCGTACCGCTTATAATGCCTGACATATATATCATTATAAATATCATGACACGCATTTGGACAAAATATCTAACCCGAACACGCAATATCTCATTTATTATTTAAACCCTTCAGGCAAACTATAATTTACACGGTCAATGTATGACTGAACAATTGTCTAAACGATTATTACCACTAGTTGTTGTAGGCGACTATTAATGTGTTTTGTCATCATCATTAGACCTTTAAGTTAACTGCTTGTGGTAGGTAACTTCTACCTACTTCATTTGGTTTCAAAAATAAAAATAATCAATAAAATATCCTATACCAATATTATAAATGCGAGTTTGTATGTATGTTTGTTTGTTTGTTTGTTAACAAACAAACATCCACCTTCGCGCAAAAATTGCTGAACCAATTTTCATAAAATTTAGCATACACTGAGAGTATCTTGGTTTAAAAGTAGAATAGTTTTTATCCCGAAAAATGTATGAAATGAATGAAATTTACGCGGTTGAAACCACGCGACGGGGCGTAGCAAGTAGTCTATATTACTTATAATGCTGCTTTTTTTTAGTGAAAGAATAATTAAATTTGCCCAGTATGTGGTTTCGGAGGTATGTACTTGAAACAAACAATAAAATCTTTTTCTTAGATATCATGAAAGGAATGAAAGGAATCTCTGTACCTTCCGAGTTTAAAGTTTCTATAAACTGTAAGTTCGGCTGCGTGTTGATACAAAATTCTGTCAGATTTGCCTTTTTTTTAAAATACATACTACACGGACATGGCAAGTTGGGACCTGGCAAGAATGCGAAGAATTATCTCTAGTTGCACTTCCCCCGATGTCGCCCTAGTATACCGACATCGGGGGTTAAGTAGGGGTACAGAGCGGGGAATGGAATTTTTGCCAGGTCCCAACGCGTCCGTGCTATACAGATAAAGGCCCGCTGGTCAGATCACTTGGTTGCTCAAGGCAGGTCAGGCCCCTTTCCCTATGTTCTTACTGTATTACTAAAGCAGTAGTCCCGTAATTTCTCTTACTGCCACGTCCTAGGAACCAAAAACTATGAGTAATGCTTCTAATGTTTTTGCTTTTTAATACACAACCCTGTCGTCAGATACCACATACAATAACAGATGGTAGTGCGTAAAAGCATATTCCCACAAAAAAAAAGAAAATAATAGAAATCCCAGTGCTCAGCACTGGGATTTCTATTATTACATACATTCAAATGCTTTTTATGGCTAATCACATAAAACAAATTTTAATTAAAGCAATATTAAAAGAGATTAACTTAAAGGGTTAATTTAATTCTAAATATTTTAACGCCGTCTGTAATTTACGCTTGTGTAATGGCATTTATACATTTCAAATTGATATAAAATTTATGACGGTCTCATTAAAAAATTAAAAACTTATGAAAAGCTTGGATTTTATTGCTTACTTAATTAGAAAGGGACACATATATCTATCTGCACATATAGTAACATGTCATCATACCCGCACATTAAAAATCGTTACTGGCATGTTTTGAAACTCGGCACAATTTTCAAAATTGCTGGTAACGTTATAAGCGTTAACCGGTACAATGATAGAGTGTCATTTCACATTAAAGCCCCGTGGACGAGCCCTTATCAATCACGCTACAGCCGCTCTTACTTCAGAGCGGTGGTTCCATTTCTCTTCACTAGCTTCATTATATTAGTTATTTTTATTGCATAGCGCCAAGGTAGCTCTCCGAGTATTGTGCTCAGTGATAACCCTTGAATATACATTTAACGCATTTAAAAGTATACTGATACTTACCCATGTATTTCAAAATACAATTTAAGATCCATTTACTATTTTATATTTATACCCGAATGCCTTAGGGTGCATACATAGAGAAACAGGTTACCGGTACCGACAAAGCCTGTACGAATAGATACCGGAATATTGCAATATTATCGAAAATATTGTCGGTACCGACCAATACAAGTGTTGTCGGTAGCGGTAACCTGTTTCTCTATGTGAGCACCCAAGAAGAAGCAAGATCTTCTTGTAGAAGCAAGGTCGTCGTAGTTGCTAGAAATCGTAAAATTCCAAACATACTTCTCATTTGGTGCGACCACTCCAGCTTGCTCGATACCACGACACGGTAATAACTGCAATGACTCATTCAGTACAAAAAAAAATCACTACCAGTTGAAGACCGGCTGTGCTATGTCCCACGTAGAATTTATAAACCGCCTAGCTCTTGTAATCCCTACACAAAACCATATAATTAACCACTCAATATATTTACGTATGGTGGTTACATATATTGAATAATATATTGAAAGCACGGAAGTTTCTTACGTTGAACACAAGGTGAGTATGGTATTCAATCAAATTCAATAGTTTTATTTGCTCATATATATTGTGTAAAATGCAAATTGGAGGTTCTCCCCATCAAATTCTGTCATATCGGTTTGCAAATGTATATTAAAGAAAGAAAGAAAAACATTTATTCGGACACAATACAAGAGACAACTACAACAGAGTACAAGATAACACATACTGACAATAACATTATATTACATTAAGATATTAAGATAGGTAACATAAAGACCAACTAAAGACCCAAGTAAGGACCAAAACGGTGTGGTTCGGTATTAAATAATGTAAATATTAGGCACATTCATACTTAATCCAAATTTAATTCTACACCTAATTTAAACAAATTGCTCCTGTAAGACTTTAAATATAATAATATTTATTATGCATAATAATGCATTATGTTTAGCTCACCTTGGCAAAGATATTATCTTAGTCTGACAAAATAGTGTAAAAAGTTTTTGAGTTCGGGTACTAGCCCAAACCGCACTCTTACTAGAACAAACCCTTGTTAATTTTTTTTATTTTATTTTAATATAAAAATTATAAGAGGTTACTTGGCAGCCGAACTGTGCGAGCACGACCTTGGAGGTACCTCTCGCTCTCAAGAGGCCGCCGTTTCATGACAGCTATGCTGTCGCGTTTCGTGTGGCCCTTGGAGAAAGGAAGGCAAATCGTCTGCAAGTCACAAGGCCTTGCGGATGTCTATGGGCGGTCGTAGTCACAAAGCACCTGCTCGTTTGCATCCTATGCCAAATAAAAAAATATCTTTGCGGATGCTTATAAGCGCCGGTATCAAAAGGCAGCTCGATTACGGGGGTATACTGTATACAAAACAATAATGACTTTAGTCTTAATGAAGGACTGGAAAGCCGCAGAGGTGCCCTGTTGCTGACAGATCCAAGGCACCTCAATATAGGCGGGTGACGGCACCTGCGGGGTTTTAGTGGGTATTCGTCTAGCCGCGAGTCCCACAAATCCATCGGATATCACCTAAGACCGGTGGTACTGTGTAAAGCGTTTACCCGCAAAAAAAAAGAAAAAATATACAAAACAATAATGTGTTGCAATTGTTAAAAGTAGATTGTAAAATAATTGAAACAATGTAATTGATAGGGCTGCGTCATTCACAGATTATTGTATTGTATTGAAAGGCGAACAATTGGGAGAATAAAGTTATTGTACTGATGCGTGTACAATACAACACATTACAGATAACATCTGTATGAATATTAACAATATTGGAGTTTTAGGTAATTTATAGGTACGAAATAGAAATTGGATTCATTTCATATAATCACCATAGTTTTAAGTATATTATTAACTAGCTTCCACCTTCGCTTCGCATGAATTTCAGATTTCAAAAATAGAGGTATTATACATATAAACCTTAATCTTGAATCACTCTATCTATTAAAAACCCCCATCAAAATCGGTTACATATTTAAAAAATCTAAGCATACAGACACACAGACGGCGAAACGCGACTTCAATTTATACTATGTAGTGCTACAATAGTATGTATATTTTATTTTACTGATCATAGAGAAGTATGAGTTGTCTTGTAAACAACCAGACCGAAGTCTTTGGATTATTGTCTTTTGACTTTTGTAATAACATAAAAGGCCGTACTATTTTATTGACTCAGAAGATTGATTTTTTCTGCCCTCAAAGGAATTGTAGAGGTCAATATTTGACATGAATTTCTACTTGATAGATCAAAATGCACCCTACACCTCTTTAATAATGCTTCATTTAACACTGAGGACAACAAAGTGATCACAGGTTCTCTTTTTTCTGTTGAGGTCGGAAAGTAAAAAATTTGTTTATTAAATTTTTTTTTTTCGGCATTTGTTCGCTCTTTGTTTAGTTAAAAATATATCAAAACCATTATTTTGCACACTTCACAAGTAAGCATTAAATAGACAAGTTTTATATCATAACTATTTTTTTAAAAGAGGGCTGAGAGTGACGATTTGTGATATTTATACTTCTGATGCTTCAACCATTCCTCAAGCGTGCTCGTTATCAAAATCAACTACAATATTGACATTGTATCGAATAATCCACTATTTGGAATTTAGCCATTTGGTAGGTTTTATACTATTTGACCGCATACCGAATAGATAACTAGTAAGTAATTATGTCGCATTTCAGTAAAATTAATTCAATGTAATGTTTGCTTTAAAGTTACTCGCCATTAAAACATTAAACTGTTTAAATAAATGAATGCAGAATAAATATTCATATTTACGTACACACAAAAACATAGGGTCAACACACAAAAATATAGAAGATGCTGGGTCCTTTTCTCTGATCGGTAGCCAGTTTTAAACATAATCAAATCAAAATCCAAATATGACTTACAGTAGATGATCTATCTACTGATACTGATAGATAAATCTTGATTGAAATAACTAAGTAATTAAACATCGGGGATCTTGTACCAGCATATCTGTCATCACTGTCCACAAGTAACCATGGTTACGGGAAAGTTTCTGAAACGCCCAGCTTGTTGAATATTTAAATAAACCGCTATAAAATCCGGTGAAAGTTTTACTGTCTACTAGAAAAGTTCATTTAAAACAGTAAAATGAAATTTAGAATGAATCTACCATTTATACTTTTAAACAAAAGAGTTACCATTCAGACAGATGATAAATTTATGAGTTTTTAAAATATTAAACTAACGAAAGAGTAATTTTTCATCTGTCTCAAATGAATACCTTCATGAATAATTAACTCATTTGCATTTCTTAGGCTCTTCCCACCCTTTTTTTCATACAGTTGATAAATTGGTGATATTTAAATATTAACACAACCTACTGAAAATATGGTTTTTTAAGATTTGTCTCGAATTGTCTCGAAGCTTCATGAATAATTCATTCATTTCTATCTCTTCTTCATAAATCTTTAATGTCAGATATTTTTCTGAATTTAAATTCATTCTATTATAATTTTATATCTTATATTTTTTCTCCTTTTAGTTACCTACTTAGTTATAATATCGATATTAAATTATGTTAACATATTATATTGATGATTATTCGACTTGTTTAAGAGTGTTACTAATCTTCTGGAAATAGCCATGCCTTACTTTCAGCTGCACTACATACTCGATAATGATTTTTCAGTGTATTTATGAACGGATATATTAAAACACTAGCTGCGCCCCGCTATTTCACCCGCATAAGTTCCAATCCCGTAGAAATATCGAGGTCACATGTAACCTATATGTTGATCCGACCCGTTAGTAATATTCTTGCAAAATTTGAAGTAAATCCATGCAGTACTTTTTGAGTTTAGCCCGGACATATCTACAGAAAAATAGACAAAAATTCTAAAAACTATATTGTTGGTCTCGATATCGATTGTAGATCACGCCCCAAGAATTCTTTAAAAAAAATATTCAATGTACAGTTTCGACTTTCCTATGATTGCTGCTTTATCCCAGGGGATAAAATATCCTACAATATGAGTCAGCTAATAACCTATTTATAATTTATAAAAAGGTGAGGTAAAGTTTTAACAATTGTAAAAACTTTTTTGTTTCTATAACTTGGTCCTATGAAATGTTTATGCTATCATAGAAATTATTTCATCAATAAAAACCACATTACTGATGAGTCATACAAGCTATATTTTGTTATTATCTCTGCCCTGTGGCTTCACCCGAGTATATCGTAAAGATTTAAAAAGATTTAACGTTCCACAAAATGGGCACGGGTTAGCTAGTACTTTGAAAGAGGTGACTTTATTTTCTGTTACATTATGACTTCTTTTCTTTCTTTATAATTAAAAGGAGATACCTAAAGAAAACGTTGTAAGAAATAGTTTATCATAAGTATCACTATCATGCTCAGCTGGAGGACGTCCTATATAAAGAGTTATAATATATAAACAACTAGCTGAGCCCCGTGGTTTTACCCGCGTAAATTTTGATCCCGTGGAAAATAGAAAACCATCCCATGACAACCCATAAGAACTTTTTTGGGAATGAAAACTATCCTATATATTAATCTAAGTTACTCTCTGTGTGTGCCAAATTTCATGAAAATCGGTTCAGCAGTTATAGCGTGAAGGAGTAACAAACAAACATACAAACTTTCGCATTTGTAATATTACTAGGATTTTAATGTTTTAAACTGAATACTTTTACTCGTATAGACTTTCGCTCACACAATACCCGTCGGCGTCAAGTGACAGCGGTGACGTCGTGGGACTTGCGAATTTCCGGTGGCCTCTTGGAGCGATGAGGTGAAGGAGGGCAAGGTATCCCTCATATTGTGTAAGTTTCGATTGTCTGGGTGTCTATGGTCATCGGATCTGCTTTGAATATCCGTTTGTGGGTTAGTAAAGTAAGCTGGCAGCTACTCACCATGCCTCAGAACATGTTGATCTGCCGGTCCTGCGTCAGACTTACCTATATATCCGGTCTAGTCGTAATCTGTGCCCCGGATAAAATTAACGAGGGAACAGAGAGTGCACTAGTACTCGCACACATTTCTGCCCTGATTAGTTTCGATAGTGATTCGCGCCGTAGCGCGTAAAATTTCTTTTTTTTATTGTCTGGGGCAAACGAGTCAGAATCTTCTGATAACCACCAACGCCCATGGACGGATGGATTGTTACGCCGTTTCGTTGCCCTCCTTTACTCCCATCCAATGGGCCACCGGTACTCACAAACCGCACGAAACACGAACCACAGTGGTACAGCAAGAGGAACCTCTCCGGTCATGCCGGCCCATTTCAGCTGAAATGCTACGTCTTACTAAATTTATTAATCATATCGAATTCAAATAAGTGATCCTGGTAAGGTTATATTTAATAAAATATAGCTTATCAATTTTATGCGTCAGCTGGTATCCCAGGGGACTCTGATGTGTGTGTGTGTGTGTGTGTGTGTGTGTGTGTGTGTGTGTGTAAAGACCCGGCAACATTAATATTCCTGTTGGTGGCTTTGTTCCAGGATTTTCGGGTTTGTACGCGGTACAAAGTTAATTAAGTTCTCTAATGTAAAGGGATGTTTGTTTAAACGATAAATCCGAGCCGCAAAAACTATGATAATATCTGTATCATAGTTAGACGCTCTGATTTTTATAGTATAAAGAGATAAACGAGCAGTTAGAGCTGTTGAAGTTACAGTAACTATCGTACAGCTGTTAAACTGTAGCATTGCCTTGTGAGAAAGATTTTGATAGGCAAAAATCTTTTTCAATTCAACTAACTTACCACTAGTTTGAATCTCTAATTTTTTTCGTATTATAGAGGGTAACAAGCTGCTTTTTGATGACGTATTGGCGTAGTTTAGTTAGTATGTAGTCACAAATCGCACGAAACTCTCATTCCCAATAAATAAATCTCATTAAACGCCAACTAAAGAACTTTTCTTTCGGTCGCTAATCTGAGCCCACAGGGATATTTTTTGGGAAAATTTAATTTGAAATTACAGACAAAGAATGTGGATAATATTCGCAATTATCAAGGAATACAAAATGAAGAAATGATATATTTTGACTGAGTATTAAAATTGAATAACTTATATTATAAAGTAATTTTAGCTCCAGCGGTTTCCTGACCTTTTGTAGCTTAGACGTACAGTTAAAATATTATTTCGTAATTGTCTTCTTCTTTCAATAAAATAACTTTTATAATAAAATGTGTTTTTTCTATACTCAAATTAAGCTTAACATGGTAACTGGGATGTTGTTGTTATTGTTGTATATAATAAAGTAAAACAGGGCCTAAATTCTGTACAATATAAGCTATTCGAAACTAAAACTAACTAAAATTTTTCTTGGTTTAACCTTAACCTAAAACCTTAAATTGATACTAGAAGTTTTGTTTTTAGAATTATAGAATAGAAAACTATGATCTGTTTATTCGCCACTACATCACTTTGAAATGTCTCGGCGGCTTATTTTATTTTTATTTATTAGAGAAACTTTACTAATTTCATTATTTTCATTTTTCACAAAACTTTACTAATCTGTAAATCTAAAAAACCTTCGGCAAGCAACATGGAAACACCAAAAATGGATGTTTTTTTTTGTAAGGAGCTGTATAATTTCTGCTTGCTTTTTCTAACCTCACAGGCGTACCCGATAACGTGATATTTATAGACATACAATCAGGCGGATGATATTAGAGACTTTGTCTTGTTACATTATGAAGCGGGCGAGAAAACAGCTCGTATAACATAAATAAACATAAAATGCAAACATTCAGATGTGAAAATACAAAGTGTGAGAGATTTGTAGCAGGTACCAATAAACTTCAAGTTATAAAGTATCACTACCATTAAATGTATGAATATTTGTTACGAGTTGGGGAGCTCAAGTTATACTGGTGGAAATAAGTTCAAACACAGAATTAAGTATGACTTTGACGAAAGTCATACAAAATAAGGAATTTTGTAGAAAACTATCAATCGGCTGACATGTTATTACGTATTTAATATTCAGATGTCTATGAAGTTGGCTGTACGGATTTTATCGTGGCTTATTTACTTATTCAACGAGCGCGATGTTTCCAGCTACAATTAAGAAAGAAAGAAAGAAATAATGTTTTTATTTGTACGATCATAGAGGCAGCAGGAGAAAGGAGGGCATCGCACCTGTATAGCCTCTATACGGATGTCTATGGGCGTCGGTAGCCACGAAAATGGCTCCGACTGCTCGTTTACCCTCTATACTACATAAAAAAAGACTAACATCTAATAAATATTCTCTAAAAGATGTTGACTCTAAATGCTTTTATTCTGAGTTTAACTACTGTGATTTATAGATATTGCAGGTTAATCGATTTTTTTTCAAGCGTAACTCTAAAAAAACGGTTTACCGCTCAACTTATGCACTTCTTCTATTTTTGAGGTGGTAACTCTCATCACACATCTCATTATTCATGTCATTAATAAAGTTTTAAGAAGCGGGAGAAAATTACCTCGACAGTCATGTCATGACTGTATTTGCTTCAAGCCTGTAAGACAAGATTTTGACCTCACTCATAGACTAGAGACATCTCGAGTTAAGAGTTCGGTCCGGCCCACTACGACAAGTTTGCGAACTGGATTTAAACTTGTTATGTGCTCGGCTCGCGGCTGACAAGTAACTTGTTAGCAAACCTGGACAGCCTGTGCTTGTCAGCCGGCAATGGACGGGTGCGCATGTATCATATACAGTGAGCGTGAATTATGTCAGTCAGAATATTATACAGAGTTTATTATTGAGGCACTGGCTTCCACCCGCGGCTTCGCTCGCGTGGATTTCGGACTTCAAAAATCTCTATAAATTTTAACTTATTATGTTATTCTGATATGAAAGCTATATTACCTACTGTAAAGTTTCATGAAAATCCGTTCAGTAGTTTTTGTGTGAAAGAGTAACAAGCACACAAACTTTCGTATTTATAATATTAGTAGGATAAAATACCATGCCATACCACATGCACCATCTATTGTATGATTTATAGAGTATCCATTACAAAATAAACAAAATAGATTATACTTAGTCTGGCCATAAATACTGTTACAATTAAAAATTAAAAATATTACATTTGAATTTGGTTTCTGTCAGTTTTATACGATTGCTCCATGGATTGTTTATTGTGTTTCCTCATTTTGGCGCCAATATATTGTACAATATTTTGCGATAATAAAATTCATTTGCATTACACAAATTAGATATTGAGCTAAATGCTTTTTTTAAAACTCTCAATACACTAATTGGTATTAATCAAATATTTGCGTACCGGGCTATGAATAGGTACAATGAGACTACTGTCTGTTCTGTGTGTGTCAAAGAAAGATCTGACCGTCTACGTAGTGCTCGTACGAAAAAGATGTATTGTACACAGTAAAAGTATATTTGCAATTCAAAAAATATTTTTTTATTTCTAACAGAACTTATGGCTAGACTAGATATACCTACGTCGCTATAAAAAATCAAAATAAATATTTAAGACGAGAATATAAAGATAAATTAATATCTTTTTAACGTTTTTGTCAAAGAAATGCGAATTACCAAGGTCATTCTCAGAACGAAAAGACATATAGCTAGTTCACTGTTAAAAAAATCCAAATTAATATTTATCCTGAGAAAAAAAGAAGAATTTTATCAACGTAACAATTAAAACATCTTTTACGAGTAGGTACTGCTACGTGGGGCCATCACAAAAATAAATATAATTATGTAAATACACACAAAACAAACTTGATTAAGTACTCTGTAAATAGTACCTTCTTTAACTGTGGAATGGTATAATATATTTACTTCATCATTCTTTGCAAGAACGCTAAGTCAATGCGCTTAAAAATTCTTTCTCTTATGCGCCCTTCTACACTGTAGTGTGAAATGACTCGGTCACGTCCGCCGTTAACAGCGATCGTGATTATGGCCGAGTTGATAACGTACGGTCAGCGTCGAACGTAACTGCAAGAACCTTACAAGTCTTTATACTACATGGAATGCATTTTCTCGACAACTTTACCGTCTGGCGTCGAATATAAGCATTGATATTATAATAGATCGATGTAAAATGGTTGATAAAAAGATTTCATCTTTATTGTTATTGGAGAAAGGGCATTAGAAATGGAACTATTAATCAAACGGTTAATTCTTTGTATATACAAAGACGTAAAAGTTTTTTTTATAGTATTAAGGTATGTATAAACTATATAGTATAAAGTAAACGAAGAGTAGAAGTAATTTCCATGATTCTTTCTCTCATGCCACGCCATATACATCCGCAGAGTGGTTATATAGATGCGTGACTCTCCTTTCGCTGTCCCCCTCCTTGAGCCACTGGGTATTTAATATATACCATGCGAAACACTACAACACAGCTGTCACTTTACACCGGTATCGTTTAAGCAAACCGAACCTCTCAGCCCAATACAGCTGGATACATCGTGGTCCTCTTACTAAATAACGAGTAAATGGAGCTTTTTGTGAACTATCAAGTATATATATGCTAGCAACAAACAAACAATTCAAGTGAGCACAGTTTCACAATATAAAAAAACCAGCAGATTTGGACACAAACGTAAATAACATGAGGACGAGCGCAGCGGAAATTGATTCCCTGTTCCGTCCACATTGGAACAGTTCCAAGCCAGTGTTCCATTGGTATGCCGTTGAATATTCTGTGATTGCATTCGTCTACCTGCCAATTGCAACTGGATTGTGTTTATTATTCAACCTCAGTTTTTGTGCAGTCTCAGCATAAATACTAGCATAAGTTATCGTTATCATATTATTATACCCTCATTTACGTAATGAGGGTATAATATTAATACAAATATTATATTTAATTTAAAATGATAAGCAGCTCGTGCGGTAAGTCCGCATTTGGACAGCATGGACGTTGGACATTTAACTCACGGGTTAAACAGCTTAGGTATTATTGCACAGCGTGGCGTAATGTCGCACCTATATCTTATTGTGGTTTAAATAGAATAATAGACAATAGTCAGTTACATAAAAAATATCCAAAGTTTTTAAAACACAAGGAATAAAGCTTTAAGTATTTGGATTTATTTCATATATTATTTAATATTAACAATTATTTATTTATTCGAAAGCTATTTTAATATTCTAAATGTAAACGTCTTAACGTAGCTGAAATGAAAACACGTTTTAAAAAATAGTTTAAAAAGTTTATTTCAAGTGGATGACCTAGTTTCGTTTCCTTTTAAGAAAAATATTAAATAAGTTAAAAAGACGTAAAGAATTTAGCGTAATTAGATCGAATAAATTGTAAATAAAAAATTGTATGTTAAAAATATATATATTTAGATAGAGATTACATTAAGTACGTTTAATTTAAGATTTTCTTTTTGATCATCCTGGGACTCGAGCTTACGACTTCAGGATCTATGAACATGCTAATGACTGGACTATAGGCAAATTAAACAACATAGTGATACAATTGAATACATAAATATTTGAAGAAAGAGAAATGAGGAGTCTTTGTACACTGGCTACCCCGGTTATATATTAATCTATTTTCTAGCTATGTTATTCTCCTAGTTCACTAGGAGAATAACATTAAAATTGCACCAGTAAATCACTAGGCCGCATATTTCACAGCTTTGACTTACTGCAAGCATTTTTAGACCACTTGAAAACGTCATCGTCAACACTACACAAAATCTGGCAAACGTGCAACCATATTGATAAAATCGGTAACATATTTTATAAATAAAAAACTATGAGAATTCATTTTTTTACTTTTATTACTCATACCTCCAAATAAACAAAAAAGTCTTTCATCTAACCTCGCAAACGTAACAAAATAGCTGTCACTGCGCAGGTATTATTGTGCACGAGGAACCACCCCTCTCGTATTACCCAACTTTGGATGCAATGCAGAAAGAAAATTGATCTTAAAATGATAAAAAAGAATACAAAAACATATTTTGCAAGCATACAATGGGGACATGAACGATTAGAGGTCTTCTTATACTGGTTGAGTATATTATTATATATAAGTCCAATTTCCCACCAGGACTGGAAACATGGCATCAAATTTCACATATAAATCAATGCATGGAATTCCACGAGAGCTCCGACATGCTACAAGCAATAAATTCAGTTCTAATATCATAATACCTCACCTGCAACTGTTTCATTCATATGTTCAAAGCACACAGGAATCTGCTTGTGCTGCACGGTGCTGTCGCGTTTAGTGCTGTGTGTAAATTAGCGTGGTATGGGCGTCGGTAGTCAGGAAACTGGCTCCGACTGCTCTTTTGTCCCCACCATAAAAAAAATAATACTTTATATATGAATCTGATATATCTCATATTGTATATACAATTAGTAAAAATCGAAATGTTTAACAAGTGAAGACACGCTTTACAGCCGAGTATTTGTATACATTGTAGCGTAGCTGTCACTACACGACGCTGTTACGTGAACCAGCGTTACCACCCCGGTCGTGCCGGGCCCATTTTCTCTCTATATAACAATGGCAATCTCTTACGAATATTTCTAACTAACAGATGCTACAAGCGCGGTATTGAAGGTACAGCTCGAAGTAGGTTAGCAGTGAGCCTTTTATGTCCCAGTGACGTCATCACGACTAATGCCTAGAAAAATCTCGTTAAATAAAAATGCTCCGGGAAAATGTTATGTTTACGCAAACTTTTTTCAGTTCGGCATGAAAACTAGGTAGTATTATAAATTTGGGTCATAACAACACAACAATCGTCCCAGACATAAATCAAAGGTAATTAATGGGTGTACTAAAAGGTTTATTGTTGGATAATGAACAGGGTCAAACAAACTTCGCGATCTTGGAGGATTGATCTGTTGAGAGAAAAATTGTTTTAATTCAGCAACAACATTGTATGCTAGTTGTGCTCCGCAGTGTCACCCGCGCTCTTCGTCCCATGGAAACAGTTATTTCGGGATAAAAGATTTTATTTTTAACTAGCTTCCGCCCGCGGCTTCGCCCGCGTGTTATTCGGACTTCAAAAATTATTCAAATCATTTTAACTTATTATGTTATTCTAATATGAAAGCTATATTATTGTAAAGTTTCATGAAAATCCGTCCAGTAGCTTCGGAGCCCGAACAAACGGACAAACAGACAAACAATAAAATTAAAAATCATAGAAAAAGTGTTCTGTTACTATGTATTTTAAAAGCGCCCCCAATTAGTTTTTCGTAAATATATTGAATGTACAGACACAAAAATTTTACTGTTTTATTATATGTATAGATTTTTTTACAGGCTGTGCTCTGCTAAATGTCCGCAGAACACAGCGCGTTCTAATCACATGGGATCAATTTAAATTAGGTTAAAAGTGTTTTTATGTTGTCTTGATAAAATATAACTGTGCTGAATTTAAATTCGGTCTGTAGTTTTTGCGCGTTTATACATTCTTTCACATTTATAAATTAACTAGCTGCTCCCCGCGGTTTCACCCGCGTATATTTTGATTCTGTGGAAAATAGAGTCATCCCATGGCATCCTATAGGAACAATTTTTCGGGATTAAAACTAACCTATATGTTAATCCAAGTAACTATCAAAGTGTGTGTCAAATTTCATGAAAATCGGTTCAGCATTTTGAGCCATTTTCGTAACCACCCACGCCTATACACCGCATTTTACAGATTTTTTTATACAGATGCGTTGCCCTTACACCTTCTCCCCTCTCCATGGGATACACGTGACATACAGAACGTGACAGCGCATGTGTCACTTTTTTGACTAAAAGGCAGTGTAGTACGTTTTTTTAAATACATTTGCACTAATTAGGTATGCAAGGAAAAACTTACGTCTTTGTCGTCAAATATCAAAAACAAGTTATGATTGAAAGTCATTTCCGACAACAAGTTGTCAGAAATGACAATGATAGTCTTATATGTCGGAGTTTGTAATAATATGGCATAAAAATTCACTCTTTTAATTTGTACCAAACTCGTCAAAGGATTAGGTATTACTTTAGAAATACTTCCATTCCGCACCGGATAGACATAAGCCAATATGACAGCAATATTCAAATGGAATATTGGTATCCATTAGAATATTACAATATACAGTTTCGGCTAATGAAGCGAACAAACATCACGCCACACTGAGTTACGCCTGCGGATTGATCTGAGTAAATACGATAGCGATATCTTAGAGTAATTAACGTCGGTAATTAAAGTTGCGCTTGAAAGGTTTGCGCTTATATTTTGTTATATTATGTTTGTATATCACATGTACATTTCAATTTCCTTGTAACATCATCAACAGCTGGAGGAGCTCACGACTACAGGTCATCTAGTGAATCCAAGGCTTAACCAAGTTGGCAGTCCACCTGGTACGAGGCTGTCTAATGCTCCGCCTACTTACTGGAAGAGTAATGTGGATGGCACGGCAGCAGTTGTACCTTTTGCTCAAGTAATGCCGGTGTAATATGAATATGCCGTCTATTTTTGTCCGGTTTATAATTTTTAATTAAACGTAACGGTAACGTAACGGTAAAGGGGGTAAACGAGAAGTCGGAGCCACTTTCATGACTACCGACTCCCACAGACAAACGCATAGAGACTAAACAAATGCGCTGCCCTCCTTTCACCTCCCACCTCCATGGGCCATTATAAGAGTGATTCACACCATGGAATAGGGCACTGGAGGGTAGGTATTACTTCCGCCTAATCTCTACGCGATTGCTTATGGGCGTCGATAGCCAAAATACTGTGTCTATTCATTTTTGTGGCATATATCATAAGCGAACCTCTTGGTTTTATAATGTAAGTCGGAGGTTTTTGATTAGTACCGACGCCTGTAGATACCTGTATAATAGTAATAAAGATATCTATAAAAACTCACCAGCCACACGATGCGCGACAGCACAGCAGTCATTTTTCTCCTGCATCATAATTATGAGCAAGAGACACTCTCCTAACCAGCCCAATTCTTCTGCAATGGAGATGGCGCTGGGTCTAGCTAAACTTGATTGTGTGCGATGGCCTTCCAATAGGACACTGAAAACTAGCAAACCTCACGAAATGTGATATCAGATCTCTTACTTTGCTTAACATAAATCAATGTGAAGTGATACTGCCATACTTTATAGTCTTACTGGTACTTATTTGGTGTCTCATACAGGCGGTGCCCGAGTTGGTTTTCGTCTATAGCCTCCAGCAGGGCTCATTTTCCTCTTCCTCCACCTAACACTCCTCGTTTCCTTTTATAGTCGTGTAATAAATTAATGCACCTAATTATTTTAAGTTTGGTGCCACAATATCTTTTTGGACGGTCGCCCAAACTTAATGGCATAATTTAATGTTATTACTCAGCTCAGATCCTTACAATAGTTTCAAATTACCGACATCACACCACCATAATAAAATAACATAAACAATCAAAATAAATATTTATGTCGAGAATGTAAAGTTATCATTATGATAGATCAAGATTAAATGGTTGATAAAAACAATCCAGTTTTATTGTAATTGGAGAAAGGCCATTTGAAATAACAACTACTAATCAAACTCTTAATTTGTTACATGCCGTAAAAGAGATACCGAGAAAACGTAGCCTTTAAACTTAACTATCAAGGCCGAAACACTGCAAATTCGTTGTCCTCCACTTCTTATGGCAATGGCCTCCGACAATAATAATTCAAATCAATACAGTTCCACGCCATTTTTGGTACCTACTCCTTTTATTTGATCTTATCTTATCTCTGAGAATCGGTGGTAGGGTGAAACCGCAGGTACTACTAGTATGAATAGAAGAAAGAAATCTCTCACGTTTCGTTTTACGTATAATCCTATAGCCATCCTATAAGGGCGTAATAAATAATTGCCGATGTTCACACTTCGCAACCGTCGATAGCTAACTCATGTATGGCAGAACATC
This sequence comes from Calycopis cecrops, assembly GCA_001625245.1. Taxonomy (NCBI): domain Eukaryota; kingdom Metazoa; phylum Arthropoda; class Insecta; order Lepidoptera; family Lycaenidae; genus Calycopis; species Calycopis cecrops. Next base: position 113,192 of record LUGF01024867.1, read on the forward strand.
AAACGAATTTAGAGGCTACATACATGTGCAGAAAAATAAAGAAAATTCTAAGTTGCAATAAAAAAAATAATGAAAACAAATTGGTATCTAAAAACTTCAACAGATATACTGTACTATTGAATACTATTTAACATCAAAAAATAATTTAAATGTTTTAATACCCACTACCCACTAGGTAGGGGAGAGGTGTCCTCGTTGTCACAAGTGTTAGTTGTCGTCAATATTTTTGCAATGACAACTATTTGAGATGCGGGTAGTTTGAAATATCCAAACAAATCTTATTGTAGCCTCAGAATGTGTAATGGCAGCTGGCTGTTAGAAATCTCAGTGAATATACGAAAAAAAAATTGAACAATATGTAAAATTTTACACAAAATGTTTATAATGTACATTTTCTACAAACTACTTCCTATTAACGTTTTCAAAGGTTTAGGCGTATTGTAATAATCAATTTGATCCTTTTAAACATACAAATAGTGTTATGTTTCAATTGAAATATCCTGATATTATTTTTTTGTTTTATTGTCAATGAAGGATTACGTACATGTTGTCTCAGTTATTCGGGGGCTAGTTGTCACTGTGACTACTTACTAGTGAAAATCCGCAAAACAGAATTTCAGTATACTATTGCTTTGAAACGTAAATTTCCTGATACCTGCTCTAAAGAATGTTACGCCTTTGTTACAACACTGTTACAAGACTATAGTTGGCTGTAACTGTTGGGAGTGATTAAGTAAAATGCTGCTTGATTCAAACCGTTTATTCCGCTACAGAGACCGAAACGTGTTTCTGTGCGGGCGACGCAATAATTACTAGCTAGCATTCTCTGCGTGCTATTTAAATATAGTACCTAAGAGTAAGCTGACCCCCACAAGAATATATGGCAGGCGAAGAATGGCTAAGAAGATACCTACTTCGCCATTAAGAACTTTTCGCCATTCCGAAAACCAAAGGCTACCAGTCTCGCTTCGTGCGACTAGTTTCAATACTTATAACATAAATCTGTGTATCAAAATGTGAGTTCAATGTATTATATATAAACTCAGGATTTATACAATATATAACAAATGTGAGGGCCAAAAAGTTTTATTGTATTGCTGCCCAAACTGTGCATCGGAGTACGACAGTGCCAGCAGCAATAGCCTGAGATAACATGGACCTGTTGTTGTGACAACTTACCCCTGATATGGGGTAAGTTGTCACACTCTACTTGAGTTCGAATTCGCAAAAATTTATAAGTAACCAATAGTTAATTTCTTTGTATATATTTTTGTATATATCTATGTGAAATTATTAAGACTGATTAACCAAACTTTACAATTAAAAACTTTGAATAAAGAAATCTGTCTTATTTTACCTATTATACAAGTTAATGTAATTTTTATGACAACTTGCACCAGTCTCCCCTACTTCAAGGATAATAGAGCTTTAGGTATATACAAATTTTCATATATTCGTTTATTATTTATATACATTATTTATATAGTAGCATAATAAATACTCTCTTATTCCAAAGCTAGTTTAATATTCTAAATGCAGCATCTTAAAGTAGATGAAATGAAAACATGAACTTTATTTCAAGTGGATGTCCTAATTTATTTTTGAAACGTATAAAGTGAAGTGAGTTAAAAGTTTAATGAGTTTAGTTAGAAACTCATGTTTAGTAAAAACGAATAAATTATAAATTAAAACTCATATAATATTATTAATTATTAAATCTATTGTACCAAATATGTTAAATATTATAATTCTAATCTACTGTATTTGTTACAATCATTTCAAGCAAGAAGACTTAATAACTTAAGATCTCAACTTATAGATAACTAAGCACTACATCAGGAGTGTCAAACTCAATATTTCAGAGGGCCTTATACTAGGTTTTCAATACGTAATAATAAACAATAACGTAATAATAACGTAATACGGCGCGCCAGGGTCTACTAAAAAAAAAGCTCACTGATGAGATTTTTTTTTCTGTGATATATTGTGAGCGCAGGCCTTATTGATATGGCATAAAGGCCGGATGCAGGCAGTATCTTTGACATTCCTGAACTACCTGCTTATTTTATATTACGTGACGACTCAGGCGCAGAAACGATGGATAAATTAAACCTACAATGATACAAATAAATACACAAATGTTTGAACAACGAGAAATGATAGGTCTTCTTACACTGGTTATGCCGGTTACGTATTAATCCATTTTCCCGACAGAATTTGGAGTATACCATTAAAACTGCTCCAGTAAATCACTGCACAGCATTAATTAACGAGAGCTCCGACTTACTGCAAACATTAATAAAATCATTTCAAATCATCATCGTCAATAGTCAATACTATGTACAAGCAGACAAGCAATCATATTGGTGAACTCGTTAACATCTATTTACTGAAAAAATATGGGAACTCTTTTCTTCTCT
>LUGF01024867.1:116441-128662 GCA_001625245.1 Calycopis cecrops
AAAAAAGCTCACTGATGAGATTTTTTTTTCTGTGATATATTGTGAGCGCAGGCCTTATTGATATGGCATAAAGGCCGGATGCAAGCAGTATCTTTGACATTCCTGAACTACCTGCTTATTTTATATTACGTGACGACTCAGGCGCAGAAACGATGAATAAATTAAACCTACAATGATACAAATAAATACACAAATGTTTGAACAACGAGAAATGATAGGTCTTCTTACACTGGTTATGCCGGTTACGTTAATCCATTTTCCCGACAGAATTTGAAGTATACCATTAAAACTGCTCCAGTAAATCACTGCACACCATTTAACGAGAGCTCCGACTTACTGCAAACATTAATAAAATCATTTCAAATCATCATCGTCAATAGTCAATACTATGTACAAGCAGACAAGCAATCATATTGGTGAACTCGTTAACATCTATTTACTGAAAAAATATGGGAACTCTTTTCTTCTCTTCGCACTGCTCTAAATTGGCCTAAGGTATATCATCTAACCACGCAAAACGAAACAGAATAATGGTCACTATGCGCGGGTATTATTGAGCAAGAGGTACCACCCCTCTCGTATTAACCCACCGGCTGCAATGTAGAAAGAACACTCACCTCTTAAAATGATACATAAAATATATATTTTGTGAACATGCAATGAAGATTTTTATGCAAAGAGGTCTTCTTACACTGATTAATATTGTATGTGTACAACCACAGACGCGAGGTCCCGGGTTCGAACCACGGGTCGGACCAAAAATTGTTATTGGGATTTTTCAATTTATAATAACAGTCCGGAGTCTGCAAGTTGGCGGTGTTACATCCCCGCACCTCGGAGAGCACGTTAAGCCGTCGGTCCTGCGCCTGATTTCTCACCGGTCGTGTCGGACTGCCGTCCCATTGGAATATGAGAATGAGGGAATAGAGAGTGCACTTGTGTCTGCGCGCACATTTGTGCACTATAATATGTCCTGCGCAGATGGCTCGTCTATATAGACGGCCGCCGTAGCAGAAATCTAAATACCCACCAGACTGGTGAAACGGCATCAAATATCACTGAACGCAGTCTCTAAATCGTGATGCAGCATCGATGCAGGCCCAAAATCGCCGATGCTAAAAATAGCATGTGTGCTGTCACCCTTAAACATTTCCAACTAGCAAATGCACCTGCAGGCGCGGTATTGAAGGTACAACTCGAAGTAGGTTAGCAGCGACCCTTTTGTGTGCCGGTGACGTCATCACGACTAATGCCTAGAAAATCTCGTTAAATAAAAATGCCCCAGGAAAATTTTATGCATATTACGCAATTTTTTCAGAGGAATAAAATTTTTCATTACATTGATGGAAAACGAAGAAAAGCATTTTCATGATACAGAATAATTATCCTGTCAAAGCTCACGCTTTTCTACACATCTTTCCTCGCACATTATAAAAAGTAAATTGTATGTTATGCAACATTGGAATATAATATCCATATCTAACCTGTTTATATCTATAATATACTTAACAGAGAGTGTATAATATACTTTTACAAATATGTTAGCATGACTTCGCATCCTACTAATATTATAAATGTGAAAGTTTGTATATTTGTTTGTTTGTTACTTTCTTCACACAAAAACTACTAAACAGATTTTTTTGAAATTTAGCACACACATAGAGAGTAAATTGGATTTACACAAGCTAGTTTTTATCCTGAAAAAATGTTCCTATGGGATGCCATGGGATGATTTTCTATTTTCCACGAGATAGCAAATTTACGCGAATGAAACCGCGGGGCGCAGCTAATTTATAATACCTAATAGAATGATTGTAATGTATACAAATGCCATAAGTAGTATTTGTTTCTTACAAATGACCATAATATTATTTCTTTGGATTTGTAATGGCTGATAATGTTGATGATTATAATGATGATCATTCGTATTTAATATCTGTAAACTAACCGCAATCTCAATTCGGTCTAAAAAATAGGTAATATTATAAATTTAAGTCATAACAATATAAGTAATCGTCACAGACATAAAGCAAAGGTAATTAATGGTACATCCATTAAGGTCTATTGTTGGATAATGAACAGGGTCAAACAAACTTCGCGATCTGGAATGATTGATCTGTTGAGAGAACAATTGTTTTAATTCAGCAACAACAATATATACTAGCTGTGTTACGCGGCGTCACTTACAACGGAACATTTTTAGTCGGGATAAAAAGAATTTTAAACTATTCTTGATTGTAATATACTTTTTTTAGATAATTTACGGGTTATAACACGATAAAATATTTGTAAAAAAAGGTGGTACCCAGCTGAAACGTGGAGCAAAAGGTATAGGTTTTCACTAGTACCTTTTTTTATAGGATAAGGGGAAAACAAGAAGGTGATAGAATGCTACCACCGCCCATAGACACCCGCAAAACAGGAGGTTTCTCTGGCGCGTTGCCGGCCTATTAAATAAGAGTAAGCTCCTTTCTTGAAGAGCCCCAGGTCGTATCGGTTCGGAAATACCGACTGTGGCAGCTGGTTCCATAATGATGGTGTGACCTTTTAAAATAAAATGAATAAATAAATATTTTATCGTGTTAATAAAAGTATGCCCGTATGGTATCTACAAAATGTATAACAAACGCGAAAATCTCAAACAAGTATGTGATATATTATAACTGTGCTAGTCGCTGGAGTGTACTGTTGCTACAAAATCCGGGACACTCCACTATAGCGATCGAAGGCTCTCGCAGTGATTAGTTGGTAGTAGCACGACCTTCGTGCAGAGCCCGACTCACACTTCCGGTTCAAAGGCATATTTAAAAAAAATAATTGTGCTAAATTTAAACTAAGTTTGATAGTAGTTTTTACGTGAAAGAGTCAAATACTTTCACATTTAAAAAATAATAATAAAAACAATAGTCACGTATTCTTCGGTGTCGTCCACGTAAAATTTATCACAAAAGAACTATTTCTACTAAAATACTACTAAATATAAAAAATATTACTAAACTAACTATTTAAATATTTTTATATACTTGGTTATATCTATGTCTATGCTAATTCTGAGCTAATTCGTCTAGAAAATCCCTGGAAAGATACTAAAACAGGCCTCCGAATTAGTATGATTTCCTTGGATGGAGCAGTATAACTTCTCCTTGCTTCGAACCTTCCATGCGTTTTCGATAAAGTGATCTCGATATACTTACGTCATGTCGACCATGCTACAGACATTTTTTTGTTGCAGTAAATTTAAATTATATTGGCATGATGTGGAAGATATTCAATGAACAGAGCAAGGACATATCATAAAATGTAGATAAACATAAAATATATCATACAGATTTGATTATACAAAAGGTGAAATTTAGCCTAGATTAACCAAATAAGCTAGGAGTAATAAAGTGGCACTACCGTGAAATGTTTGTAGCAAGTCATGGAGCTCAGGTTTTACTGGTCGAAATAAGTTCAAACTCTGAAGCAACTATGACTTTGACGAAAGTCACACAAGTCAAGCGTTAAAACGTGTAACGGAACATATTATTACGTATCTATTATTTAGATATCAATAGCTAGTCCTGAATTATTTATGTGTAAAGTCCACGCAAATGTTACACATTACATAAAAATGCTTTTTAGCCTGATAAACTCAATGGTCCCCTTGGCATACATTTCAAACAGGACTACCGCTGGACAAAGTAATTATATGGTAATCAGTTTTCTATATATATATATCCAAAATTTCACACGATTTACATGTCTGAGAGTTTATTGAAATGTAATTCAATGATTTCGTTACCTAGGCACATACATATCAAGCCTATACAAATCTTGTAATGTAACTACCAAACGGATAATATACTTTTTTATAAATAAACTCCAGTCACTCGTTACATTATTCATGTAAATATAAAGTTTTGACAAACGGGACGGATTTACTACGAAAGTTCTCCCAATATTAAACGTTACTGTAAAATTTTATGTTGCAGTTGATGGCTTGACTGTTTTTGCGGCCTTGAAATAAATTTTCTTAATGCACATATCTATATGACAAGATTTCGATGGCAATTTTAGACTTGTCGACATCTCGACCTCATAGTTCAGTCCAGTACACTTCGGCAAGTTTGCGAACAAGATTGAAATTCGTTGTGCTCGAGGCAGACAAGTCACTTGTTAGCGGAACGGATGTGTGCGCATGTACATCAAGTGCGCATCTATTATGCCTGTCAGAATATTATAATAAAGCGTTTACCACGGGTAAACGCTTTATGGTTGCTAATTATGTTTATATTGTGTATTGGTTGGTTACTGTAAAACTTCTAAAACGTAGAGCTTGTAAAATTAATTGAATAAACCACAATTTGCTTTTTTATGGTATAGGGGGGCAAACGAGCAGTCGGAGCCATTTTCATAACTACCGACGCCCATAGACATCCGCATAGAAGCTATACAGATGCGTTGCCCTCCTTTCTCCTTCTCCCTCCATGGGCCACCGGCTACTTACACACTGCACGAAACGCGATAGCACAGCTGTCACTTTACGCCGGTCTCGTGTTAGCGAGAGGTACCTCCCCGGTCGTGCCGGCCCAATCCGGCAACATAAATGCATGCAGCGTGGCACTGCCTCTTACTAAAAAAAATAGTTAAGTTGTTTTATTATAATAAAGCGTTTTCTTGAGGCTTGATGCCTACAACATAAAATGCAATACCACACCACATGTTATAAGCTTTATAGAGTTATTTATATATTATCATTACAAAATTAAAACAAAAACAGAGATTACATACGTGGCTTATTATAAAAGATCAAAATACCCGTAATGAGAATTCAAAAATAAAATGAATTTGAATACACATTTTACAGATATATTTGAATAGGAAAGAGTAATTTTCAGGTAAAATTTTCTGAAATTTTTGTCAAAGCAATGCCAATTGCCAAAGTCAGGCACGAAACAGAAAAAAACAAGGTTAACTGCTCTTTGCGAGCCATCGCACACGTAAAATAAATATGTATGAAACATACACAACACAAATTTTATTATTCTATAGGTGAGTAATAGTTTATACTTCAACGGCTGAACATATGCTTTTTTATAGAATGGCAGTTGATCCTCTTAGAAAGTGTTTCTCTCGTGACTCCTTCTCCACTTTAATGTGTCAAATGACTTGGTCACGTTCGCCGTTAAAAGCGATCGTGATTATCGCTGAGTTGATAACGTACGGTCAGTATCAAACGTAGCTGAATGAACATAAACTTTTATACTACATAGAATGTAATTTCTCGACAACTTTACCTTTAAATAAAAGCATTGACGTTTTGATAGAGCAAGATAAAATTCAACGTTTATTGTTATTGAAGAAAGGACTTTCGAAATCTAGAACTATAAATCAAACTTTTTTTTTTTAGGTAGAACTATGCTTGGGCTGAAACGCCAGTGCAGCTTCATCGATATGAGTGGCGAGCACCCTGGGGTTAGTTCAAGCCACTGTAAGAAATCAAACTGTTATTTTTTTATAAACTGTACGAGAAAAATGAGTAGACGGAACGTGCAAATACATTGATTATGATGACGAAGTGATGATAAATGACGACTTAGAACAATGATAAATAAAATAAGCACAGTTCTAAAATATAAAGTTAACACGAGGGCGAGCGCAGCGTAAATTGATTCCCTGTGCCGTCCACATTGGAACAGTTCCAAGCCAGTGTTCCATTGGAATGCCATTGAAAGTTCTCTGATTGAATTCGTCTACCTGCCAGTTGCCACTAGATTATATGTTTATTAATGAACCTCAGTTTTTTCGTAGCCTTATCATAACTGCTAAGTTAACTTATTGTTATTATATGCCGCTATTATATTTATGTGTCATAATATAATTATTAATTTACATCTAAAAAAATTCTGGCATTCCGTGCGTTAAGGCCTGAATTGAGTCTGAATTTGAACAATATCTGTGAAAAATAAATAGCTTATCATTATCCGACATCCCCTATGTGAAACATATGACTATTATTAGTGGAGTTCCTGGGGGTTTTTACCTCGGACTAGAGTTACAGTGAATGAATTAATGTGATCGATGTGGGATATTCTTTTTTTACTATAAATTGCAATGTTTACCCATTATTTATTTGTGCATTTCATTTTTTTTTTATTTTTTTTAACAAATTATTACAAAAAAATATAATGTTTGACCATATATTTTCACTTAAAACAGTATTTTTTATTTATTTATATGTTAAATCTTACCCTAGTAGACATATATAGGAACATTTTTCAAAGATACCTGTGTATGAAAATAGCAGTAGGGATCTCGAACAGGCAGAAAAACGTGGAGGGGAGAGCGGAACGGCAGCTGCTATATACAATGGAATTTCTCGGCTAGTTTAAAGCAAAAAAAAAATTTAGTACAGAATCTGTTTATTTAAATATATTATAATATTGTTGTCTACATCTACTTCATCTATCTGTAGTCTGGTGAAGTATTCTAACAACTATTTCCGCTGCACTGTAAACATGCTACACTGTAGTATAAACCACTTTTTCGACATCCACACACTCGTTTAAGATGCTCAAATGCTGCATCAGTTGTTGGAGGCAGTGATAACAAAGGAACACTCGTATTTTTGGCTGTTGCTTTTATGAAAGAATTGAACCTCTATGTATTTAAATCATGAATTTTAGACGGAGCGCCTTATAAACTCAAAATACATGCTCATTTCAGTAAATTATAACAATCCGAATGATATTTTGTTGCAAGTGTCTATAAGTCGGTTATATCAGAAATCATTTTATGGATGTCTGGATAATAATCAGTTTTCTGTACGGCTATAAATTTGTCATCACTGCCTCCAACAACTGATGCAGCATTTGAGCACCATAAACGAGTGTTCCTACAAATTCAGATATGGCTATAAAATGACGTAGTTATTGAAAATTGAGGATGGAAGTATTCCAATAACATGTACATCCCAATAACAATGAATCAATTACCTGCTCCGGATAGTTTATTGCAAATGTTATTTTGTAGTTGCAAAAAGGGATGTGGAGCTGCGTGTGGATGCCGAAAAAGTGGTTTATACTACAGTGTAGCATATTTACAGTGCAGCGGAAATAGTTGTTACAATAGTTCACCAGACTACATATATATGAAGTAGATGTAGATGTATGACAACAATGTAATATATTTAAATAAACAGATTCTGCACTAATATTTTTTTTTGCTTTTCATTAGTCGTAATTAATTACCTTATTTTTTTAAATGTACACAATAGAGTACATTTCATTTATTTATAATTATTAAACTAGCCGAGAAATTCCATTGTATATAGCAGCTGCCGCTCCGCTCTCCCCTCCACGTTTTTCTGCCTGTCCGAGATCCCTACTGCTATTTTCATACACAGGTATCGTTGAAAAATGTTCCTATATGTCTACTCGGGTAAGATTTAACATATAAATAAAAAAAATACTGTTTTAAGTGAAAATATATGGTCAAACATAATATTTTTTTATAATAATTTGTTAAAAAAAATTAAAAAAAAAAAAAATGAAAAGCACAAAAAAATATTGGGTAAACATTGCTATTTATCGTTTAAAAAACAATATCCCACATCGATCATATTAACCCATTGACTGTAACTCTAGTTCGAGGTTTTGCCGTTTTTTATGCTCCAGGCACTCCACTATATATGACTATTATATGACTCTTAGAATCGCGATATCTCAGGAATGGTAACTGTTAGGAAAAAAAATCATTGAAACCATTTTTGTAGATAATTTTAAGATCTACAACTTTGTTTTAAAGTTTTTTTTGATAAAACTTACCATTTTCAAGCAAAATCCAAAAAACCTTAAATTTTGACCTTTGACCTCGAATAACTTTTTAAGCACACGTAGTATCGATGGGGACTTTTAAAACTTGATTTGTAATGGCAAACTATAGGTAGGTCTCCACCAAAATTTGGCTTTCCGGGAATTTTTGTTATTTCAAATGTCTATATTGACCAGACTAATTTCTAAAGCGCTTGTTTTTTTTATTTACATTATTATGTTATATTTAAGAAATTACTTAATGGTTAGTTTCGGTTTACTTATTTTTTTTTATTATTTGAGTTTTACAGTTTTTATTTAACTCCCTTGCGTCACAATAAGTATATTATTATAGAAATGTTGGTAAAATATTAACCAAACTCTCTCAAAACCTACCAATTTTTACAACTTTTTCTATAATATTTGGTCGGTCTAAGAATAGTTTGTAGGGTGAAACTGCGGGCTACATATCGTTCTACGTATAGTCCTAGCCAGCCTTTGATGATGTAAAAGTTATTAACCGATGTTCACGCTTTTGAGCAGTGGCTAGCTTGTGCGTGTGTGGCAAAACATCAAACGAATTTAGAAGTTACAGCAATATCTATAGGTATATTACGATAAATAAGTACGTACGAGGTATAACAGCGCTGCATGCATGTATGTAGCCGAATTATGACGATACGACCTGAGTCCTCTCGCTTGCATGATACCGGCGTAAAGTGACAGCTGTAATGTCGTGTTTTGCGCGGTAAGTAGCCGGTTGCCTATGGAAGGAGGAGGAGGAAGGGGGGCCATGTATGCGGTTCATTGCTTTTTTGGCCCCTTGTGCTATAAATTAATTATATTTGAATTATCTAATTAAACAATTCAAAGTATTTCGGATAAAGCAAGACTTATATGAACCCGTGGTACTCAACTTTGGCGGCAGCGGAGACTTAATCGTGTGAAAGTTAAACCGGTCAAACATAACAGCATTGCAACGCTTTACCTCGCTTACTTTTATTACGTTTTTTATGCACCAACCACTGCAGAATATATTCACTCGAGCAAACTCGTCACTAGTAGGAGCTGCATAAACATGTTTACTTCATAGTCTATGTGATACTGACGTTGACAATGTTCTCAAATGATAAACCTATAAGTGTTTTTTATAGTATAAGAGGAGAAACGGGTAATTGGAGTCATTTCCATGACTACTGACATCCGCATAGAAGCTACACAGATGCGTTACCTCCCTTTCTCCTCCTCCCTTCTTTCCCCCACAACACGAAAAGCCAAAGCACAGCTGTCGGTCCCAGTTGTGCCGACCTAAGTCAGGTGCATGCATGCATTCAGTCTGGCATTACCTCTTACTAAAATCAAGTAGGAACACCGAACTCCGACTCAATCAGTCATATTTTACATCCATTTCAATTTTAACGTTTTTAATTTCCGCCATCACATTCTCATCCCTCGACAATTTTTAGGATCTTTCTGTAAAAACTATGAAAGAAAACAAAGCTAGATATGTATTTTACTTTGAGAGAACTGCAGTTTTGCCCCATATCACGTTTATAATAGTAAATTTAACTACTTGTCATGGGTAGATAATATTTTTCTGCTAAGAACCAGTTCTCTTAAATGTTTTCAAAAAAATATAATTTTGTAAGAGGTAGTGCCACACTGCATGCTTGCATGCAGCCGAATTGGGCCGGCACGACCGGGGAGGTACCTCTCGCTTACACGAGACCGGCGTGAAGTGACAGCTGTGCTGTCGCGTTTCGTGCGGTGTGTAAGTAGCCGGTGGCCCATGGAGGTGGGAGGAGAAAGGAGGGCAGCGCATCTGTAAAGCCTCTATAGTCTATGCGGATGTCTATGGGCGTCGGTGGTCACGAAAATGGCCCCGACTGCTCGTTTGCCCCCCTATATCATAAAAAAAAAAAAAAAAAAATGAAAAAAATCACACGCTTGAAATCTTTTAATATTATTAACCAATTATTCTTTCTTTACCAAACTTTTATCTTAGAAGTGAATGATTGCCAATATATTGATCGACATCGCGATATGTAATTTTATTAGTATATTTAATTAGAGATAACAAATCAGGTTCAACAACTGTTATAAGAAATAAGTGCTCAATTTTGTTTGTTTATATTACAGAAGCATCATTTTATAGTCATCTCACGCTTGGCAGCATTTGAATTTGAATCACATCGTCCGCCAAATGTGATATGCAATACATTCGCGATAAAAATCAAATTCTATAAATGCGTTCAAAGGTGATTATTAAACCAAACCTAATATTGATCAAATTATCTCAAATTCGTGACCAATAAAGACTACACTAATCACTAACTAACAGTTAACTAAACACTTATCAAAACGCAGAAATATTATAGATGATCTTGTAGCAGTTAGATGAATTAGGACTATACTCTTATGGGACTAAATGATCTTCAAAAACGTCATCAGAGAAATTTTAATCGGTGTCATAGGTACAGTAAAACTGTTAATTAGTCAAACCTACTGACCAAATGTGACCAATTTGAGTCTACTGTATACTATATGACTTATTCTAAAGATGATTGCGAAACGATTTTCTACGGTTAATATTATAGTAAAAATAACATAATATTGTAGAAATATAATGATCGATACATCACATCTCGGTACTTAAGAAAATTACATACAAATATAATTTGGAGATTTCTTCTAGACTTTCTCTTATTTGTACGAGTTAATGTAATTGAGGTACAACATTTGATATAATTTTCCGGCTGTGGGAGATGAAATTGGCCAGAGCAAATTGAAATAGAGAGAGCCATATTTGGATTCATATTGGCATTGTATTATTATTAATATTATTAATACTTATATATTTTTATTTTCTATAGCAAACAAGCAGTCAGATTCTCTTGGTGACTAACAACATCCACAAACATCCACTTCTGTTATGTAGACGTGTTACTTTCCTTCCTACTTGGCCTCCGTGGGCCATATTAATGTCTGTTAAGTAGTGGACTTCATATGGATGAAGATGACGATGACAAAAGGATGTGTAAGTTACTGACCACCAGAACAACAAGATATCGACACATTACAATTTACATTGTTAATACAGGGTTATTTTTTGGTCACCGGCCAAATTTTAAAATAAGGAAGTAAACACCATTCCAAGGGTGTGTTTTAAATTTTATCGTCTAATTGTAATATTTTGTTAAATAAAAGTCGATTTGAAATGGTCCTTAAAAATACAGTGATTGTGGTTCATATGCGAAAGGTCTTTAAGGTCAGTGACGTCAGCCGCGCGACACTCGCAAGTCATATGCCTCGCGGTGACCAAGAAATATGTTTATAACATGGGACAAAGTAATTTTATCTAATTATTTTTGTATTCTATTTTCTTTCATAAATCGAATGTACTATAATTGATTCTGAACCGAACCTGAAAATTTGGCCGGTGACCAAAAAATAACCCGTATAAGCAGCAGCAGCAGCAGTAGTAGAGTAGATTTATTCAGTAACATTATATAGCTTTATAGGACTAAGTATTTATATTATGATCATTTACGAAAACAACGTCCTCTATTAGTCGAACCGATCTGTACGATGGTTATAACTTTTCAAACAATAAAGACGCCCAAGGAAAAAGGATTAAATGCAAACATAAATTGTAGTAAGTAGCCTTATAATTTAAACCTTGGTAACTTTGATTTAGGTTTTCAATCTATAATAACGATATTCTTATAGTATAAGGAGATAATCGAGTAATCAGAGCCCTTTGATGGGGTGTTTTAGAATTAGACGGCATTTATTCTAGGGTACTTAAATACAGTCCAGTTCAAGAACATATACCTAAAACCTTAAAAGATAGTGTGTATTTTAGCTTGCTTGCTAAAATATTTATATTCTTACAAGCTGCGCCCTGCGGATTCACCCGCGTAAATTTCGATCCCGTGGAAAATAAAAAATGATTGCATGACATTCCATAGGAACATTTTTTCGGGATAAAAACTATCCTAGTGTTAATTTACGTGTGTGTGCCAAATTTCATGAAAATAGGTTCAGCAGTTTTTGCGTGAAGGAGTAACAAACAAACAAACATACAAACTTATAATATTAGTAAGATAAGCTTAGTACTCTAAGCTGAGTAACTAAAATACTTTTTTGCCTACCACAAGGTTGGACGTGGTTGTTACGTCCACAGATTATTACTATTATTATTATTTAGCGATGTACAACGTTATAATCATATAAATGTCCATGAAAAAAAATCCAACATCACTACACCTTGACCCAGTTGCAGTCACTTAACGTTTCGGCACGACCCTATGTCCACAAACTATATAGAGAATAGACCCACTACTCGCCTTAGTAGCCAATAGCATTCCCGAATTGGGGCCCGTTAGAAGCCCGACGACTGTTTGACCGACGAGGCGACGACTGTTT
>LUGF01024867.1:129213-151188 GCA_001625245.1 Calycopis cecrops
ATGACTTATGTTACTCCCCATAATGTACCCTACAACATAAGTGCATAAAAATGGGGGGTTAATAGACGAAAAAAAAATTCGAAAATTTTTTCTGAAAAAAAAAAATAATTCTAATATTTTCTACTTCTATTTCAATCGTCTGTATGATGAGCGAAAAAAGAAGGGGTTATCAGAACATCAGAGTCCCCATCCTTCAGCGCAATATTTTGCAATGCATGAATAATTTCCTCTCTATGTGGCATGTTATATGTTCAAAGTTAATTTTAGTTCTAATTATTTCAATTACATTTTTACTTAAATTTCTTTTGTTACCATTAAGTTCAAGATACAAATTAGTATCATCTCTTGATGGACTGAATTGATGGGAAAAGGTGAATAAAGGGAGTTCGGGATGGAATGGGACAAATTAGTTTCATCAAATATAATACCAAAATACTGAACTACATGCCCTGCAGGGTAGGTTAATTTATTTCATTTGATTATATTCTCTCTGTTATGAGCAAAGATTTAAATGTTGCAACAAAGTTGTGGCAAGTTTGGTTATTGCCTCTAATATTATAAGCGTGAATTTGTCCAAAAAAAATTTCTATTGCATCCGAATTTAAATAACGAGGTCTAATTACTTTAATATTTTCCTGCTTAATATATGCCACAACCTTTGGATGCATTGTAATGTAGAGATCCAGTTATAATAATCATAACATTCCGATATCTTAAACTACCTATCTCTTTTGTATATTTTCATATACTTGACTGAAATCTAATTCCATAATTCTAAAACCTCAAATCTGCATTCTTATACTAAATGGCTTAGAAATATTGTAATCAATAAGAGTGTAGAAGTAATATAAGAAAAGAGATTATATAGAACAGATAGATAGCATATTTTATGTAGGATATAAATATGAATATTATCTGCACACTTCAATGACTTTGAATTCTTTAGTAGCCCCAAGTAAAAGTATATAATAGGTTTGGGTCATGATATTATTTATATACATAAAACATACCTACCTGTAAGTTTATACAATATTTGTGTATTTACATCAGCACACATTGGATTTGTTGATTTTACAGCCCC
Organism: Calycopis cecrops; assembly: GCA_001625245.1. Taxonomy (NCBI): domain Eukaryota; kingdom Metazoa; phylum Arthropoda; class Insecta; order Lepidoptera; family Lycaenidae; genus Calycopis; species Calycopis cecrops. The sequence continues at coordinate 130,295 of LUGF01024867.1, forward strand.
AGATGCAGATGGTAGGTACCTGAAATTGGATAAGATAAAGGGTAACAAATTATTGTTTATAAGATATATAATACTAGTTTAAACACTATGTCTGTTTATAAAATATGTACTAGTCTAAACATTTGCTACAGAATAACATAGTTTTAATATGTACTTTAACTGTACACTACTACTACACAAATATACAATTTCTATACACATATATATTATATGATTAATTTTATATATTGTTATAAATATATTTATATACAAGTTTGTTATTTCTTGTGTAACTCAAAATATATCTTTTAATAATAAAAAAATGAACTTCTTAGTTTAATTATTAAATGAAGTTAATTAATTTCTAATTAAACTGTTTTTATGTTTACTAAATGTGCCAAAACTACTTACAAATTATATATGAATTAAATTTCCTGATGTATCCAAGAACTATATTTAATTAAACAAAAAATGATTTATAAATATAGGTATTGTTTACGTAAGCAATTTTGATAACACTCCCAGGGTAGTAGCTCTAACTGCCCCTAGAGTAAACCCAGAAGTAAACTGGTTGTTTACTTACACCTTCACCTCAATAGACTAGTAGGGTAGAGAAAGTCTACTTCACTTACCAAAAGAATTTATTGGGACCCCAGTAAGCATTAAGCATTTCACTGCATGTGAACAAACTAGGATAAGCACAAGCCATTATACGCGACTTCTTTTCACAAAACGTCGCTCAAAGTGTTTGTGACAAACTTTTTTTTGCTTCGCAATAGACCACAATATGATGGACCCATTTTTGTAGTCTCTTCTCAGTTCTCACATTTTGAAAATCTGTAAAACACTATTTCCTTGCAAACTTAAACAAACCGGCACACAACATTTACGATAGGGCATCTTGACAAAATCAAGAAAATCTTTTACTGATATTTGGAACGAAAATGTATGAAATTTCTTTCAAAACATCTACAGGATCTACTCCGCTTATCACACAAATATGGCGTTCTCTATATAGTTTGTGTATGGCGTCCATATTCTCTATATAGTTTGTGCGTCCATATTTATAATTTTGTTCATTAGAAAATATGGAGTGCTATTGGTCGGTTTTGGTCGGTTTATAAATCGACCAATAGGATTCGCAATGTTGATCTAGTGGGTGTAAATTTCATTGGCTCATTTATTTCAATCTATTTCATCGGTTACTCATACTTTTGATTGGCTGTAAATACTTGTAGCCAATAAATTCATGCCGTTTGTTGTGCAGTAGCGAGCCGCACTGCTGGGCAGCAAACGGGAACACAAATGTCAAATAAACGAAGTTTACGCCCCATGATCCTCATTTTCTGCTCTTACCAACTTTGTTAATTGTTTTTGTGTTTGTTTTGTACATAAATATTTAGTTAAACATAACATGATATTTAATAAGAAAACTTTAATATTGTACACATTTAAATAGAATGACATTAATATACATATAGTTTATGAACTTTGTTTGAAAATCAGTAATTTTCATCGAAAACAACGACTATTTTCTTGCAATTTATTATAAAACGTTAAAACATACGTTTTTGTAATAATGACAGATAAACAAAAAACGTAAGTACTACTACTATTACGAGGCTAGTCTATTTAGATGATTTTCTTTTACTATAAATAACTTGTACACATTTATTTACAGACTTATTTGCGGCGATGTAAATGGAAATTTCAATGCATTGTTTAGCCGCGTTGATACCATTGTTAAAAAATCAGGGAATTTCGACGTACTTTTATGTGCCGGGACTTTTTTTGGTGATGACAATTCACAATTAGATGCATATCGAATGGGAACTAAAAAAGGTATGTAATAATTTTATGTATAATATGTGGTATACAAGGCTTATATCATCATATCATGCTCTCTATAATAAAAAAAAGAGCAGTTTTAACTTTAATTTTGTAAGAGATTGCCTAAAATTGAGTATGCTGATAGTGTAAGCAGTCAATTTCCATTGATAAAATGCAATTACAACAGCCGAAGATGAGACAATATTTTTTTTCTATAGACATACATTTTTTAATAATTTTTCTTAAGAGCATATGACATGTAAAATGGCAAAAGGCAAGATATATATACTTCACTCGATATAGGCCAATAGGATTTAGCAATCCACTTTTTTAGCTTGCTTCGCTCACATGCTAGATATGCACCGTAAAGAGATTGATTGTCTTGCCAGTTTTATCTCTTAACTTTAGTATCTGTGTCATTGTATAAATCACGGTCTCAAACTAAAACTAAGGAAAGTGGCGCCTTAATTTTTACAATAGAAAAACTCTTATTTAATAATTATAATGTAGAATACGATGCATATTTGTTTGGCCTTTATGATGAGTATGGTGAATAGATACTCAAAGAACACATCTAATAAATAATTGTTTATTCAGTATAATAAACATAACCTAACCTAACCATATCACTTGAAATCACCCCCTTAAAACCAGCACACTCACATAGTACTCGAGTTTATGTGAATTGTTCCATATTTTAGCTTTATAGCTGTATACTAAAAACTTTTTTAAAAATTAGCATCTATCCGGACACTAATACTAATTGTTTCAATTTAAGATCTCACCCAGAGCAGTCATTATAAGTACCATGTGTGATGTGACTTACTGTACAGATACTGGACTATATATATTAAAATTTGTTTTATGCTTAGACATTGTTTGCCAGAATATCACAACATACAAGCTATAATACATACTGTGGAAATTGTTGACATTTAAGATTTTACAACTTATACGTTAACATGTAATGGGTATAAGAGCCCTTGTCAATAAAATGTTTTTTATAGTTCCAGTCACGACATATGTTTTTGGACCATCACATGCTGAGCATGTAGACTACTATTGTGAGGAGGGCAGTGAAATTGTACCAAATGTTATCTACATGGGTAAGTTTCAAACTACTTGTGATGCAACTTGTTTTTAAATTACTTATAGGGCTTGGAACTTTCTAAAAAGGTATATTAAGATTCAAATACTAAGTCCAAGTGCTGCACAGTACAAATAAAATTATCAAAAATGTCTAAAGATATATTTTTTATATATGTCTACAATTTAAATACTTTCTGTAATTTTAAGGTAAAAGAGGACTATTTAATACCAGTACAGATGTCAAAATTGCTTATCTGTCGGGCTTATCGAGAAGAGAGCTAGGCAAAGACATCAATATGTGCACCTTTGAGCCCAGCGACTGTAGTGCTGTAAGGGATGCCTGCTTCAGAGGACAGAGTGAGTTTAGAGGAGTTGATATACTAATCACTACACTTTGGCCGGCTGGAATACAACAAGATGAATGTCAAAAGGTATGAAAATTATTTCCAGCAAGATATTTTAATTAGATCTTTGGATCTTCATCTGTCAGGTCTTATTGCCCTTACATAAGAGGTCTTTTAGATTCTAAATCCCCAATATGTCTTGATGTTTTTGTGGTAGTGTAACTCGTAAAAATATTCTATTGCTGGAGATTTTTTTTCAAAAAACAAAATATTATTTGCTGTCAATGCAATAACATGAAAAAAGTCAAGATGCAATATCATTCATAATTTTATAAATTCAAAATTTACAATATAATTGCATTGTTTTAGGTAGACATTGAACAAGAGAAGCTATCTGAGTTACTAGCGTGGTTGTCAATACATATAAAACCAAGATACCATTTTGTACCATCAGCTGACAAATACTATGAACGACAACCATACAGGTAGGCATCACCATATTTCATAATATGGAGATCATGAATACTTAACAATGTTCAATCTAAAGTTGTCAACAAAAGAATTAAGAGGCATGTGATACGTACATGACTCATGAGACTTGTATGTGTTGAATGTCAAAGTGTTTTATATTTCAGTGAAGTATTTTAGAGTGTTAAAAACAACTTAGCTTGTAAGTAATGTGCCATGTCTCAATTGATGTGTTAGACCACCACAAAACAACTAAACCCAAAAACAAAATGCACAGGCAAACAATAACCTAATTTAAAAATTAAATAATTACAGAAATCAAAGCATACAACAAGACTACAAGGAGTGTGCGACAAGGTTTATAGGACTGGCTCCTGTGGGCAATAAGATGAAAGAGAAGTGGATATACGCATGTTCACTGCAGCCAATCACCAAGATGCGTATTGTGGACCTGTTAGCAAGCACAACAGATGAGACGGCCTGTCCATACGACCCCGAGCTTTTAAAGCAACATCAGCCAGGGAAAGTTGTTAAGGTGATTTTTATTTCATTTCTCTTTTTATACTGTATACATACATACATCTGCAAAGATCTTACCTTCTTATTTTAAAATTTGGCCGGTGACGAAAAACTAACCCTCTATAGATACCTCCTTGGTCATTCGGCTTCATGCATAAATGCAGCATGGCATTACCCCTTACAAAACATCTTCTTTTATGTATGCACACTTATAGTTATAAAAATATCCTTATATTTGTTATTATGAATTTATGATATAGTTGTTAAATTAAGTATACAGGGTTATTTTTTGGTCACTGGCCAAATTTTCAGGTTTGGTTCAGAATCGATTTCGAATTCGATTTACAAAATAAAAATATCAAAAAATAATTAGGTACAATTACTTTGTCCCATGATGTAGGTCATATTTCTTGGTCACCATGTGCATCACACTCGCGAATCGCGATTCACGATAGGCCGACGTCACTGACCTTGAAGTCGATACATTTCGTCAAGAACAATTGATGTATTTTTAAGGACCATTTCAAATCGATTTTTATGTAACAAATATTACAATTAGACGATACAATTTAAAACACACCCTTGGAATGATGTTTACTTCCTTATTTTAAAATTTGGCCGGTGACCAAAATATAATCCTGTATAATATTAAGTTGAAAAAAAAATCTTGTTGGTACTTTGAAGGTTACTGGAAACGGGCAATTCTTTTTCAATATGGATGCCGGTGATGATGATAGTGGTAAGAGAAAAAGGAAAGGTGACCACCCTGAGCGAAAGAGAAGGGAGATTGATCCAGGTATGTTACACTTTTATGACTCCTTATGAGTAGAGTAAATTTTCTTACAGATTATAACTTCACACAGTACTAGTGTAAAGTAACCGTAAGAATGTAGCGATATGTGCAGTCCAGTGGTCAATATTGGCAGATTGTGTGCAGTCAATTAGCAGGAACAGCTGCATCTCCATAATTATTATTATTAAAGCTTTAGCCATATACACATTTCAGTTTGTTTTACTTGATATTTAAATTATAGAATGTTCCCTCTTAGGGTAAACGCCTCCCCATCATTTTCCACTCTTCTTTGTTTTTTGCCGTTAACATCCAGTCCTTACCAGCGATACAGCAGAGGTAGCATCTGCATGTACATTTTATATTTTATTATCTTCTAATGCAGTGTTGTAATCAAGACGTGGTATTAGGTGCCAAGACGCATGCATGCATGCAGTCGAATTGTGCTGGCATGACCTTTTCTACGGTGTGTAGCCGATGGCCCATGGATCGGGGAGGAGGTAGGAGGGCTCTATGTGGATGTCTATGGGCATCGATCAAGAAATATCTTCGTTGGCCCCATAAATTACTAAAAAAATATTTTCTAATTCCAGACACTTGTTGGTTCTGCCTATCGTCACCTTCCGTTGAGAAACACTTGGTGATATGCGTGGGCACCCACTGTTACCTGGCGCTGCCTAAGGGACCGCTCACACCGTACCATGTGCTCATTCTGCCCATCGCGCATCACCAGGCCATTACCAAGGTAGGATTTAATTTTTGGAGTAAAAAAACTTTACGCGCTCTGGACTTGGGGAGTATGCTGATGAATAAGTGGCAATAGCGTTAAAAAAAGTGTGATGGGGCGAGGCGAATGGAAGTTGAGAGGGAGATATTGTTAGTGAAGACAGAAAGAGAGAATTACATTTCTTATATTACTGTAGGAGCAAGAAAGTGATGCGGCCAGTGATAGCCTTACTGCTGTGCTATGGTTAATTGTGTGTATAATGGGTTATTAGCAATGAGTTATGAATGCAAATGCTAATTAATTATACCTTTCCTACCATTAAATGCTACTTACGCTTTGGCATGCAGTTTATTGATTAATCAGTGAATTGCACAAATCAAGTCTTAACGAATTTTGTCAGCGTTAATATTATATTCAATTGGAGTTGGCTCAGGAGTAATAAGTATATTCTGTTGTTGTTTTTTCGCAGGCACCAGACGAAGTAGTGAACGAGATCAAGAAGTTTAAAGACGCCCTAACTAGGTTCTACAAGTCCATGAACAAGCTAGTTGTGTTCTTTGAGCGGAACTTCCGCACCTCGCATATGCAGATACAGTGCGTGCCCGTGCCGGCCGCCTGCGCCGACCAGATACTGGAGGTGTTCCAGGTAGAGTAGTGTTCTTTGAGCGGAACTTCCGCACGTCGCACGTGCAGATACAGTGCGTGCCCGTGCCGGCCGCCTGCGCCGACCAGATACTGGAGGTGTTCCAGGTAGAGTAGTGTTCTGTGAGAGGAACTTCCGCACGTCGCACGTGCAGATACAGTGCGTGCCCGTGCCGGCCGCCTGCGCCGACCAGATATTGGAGGTGTTCCAGGTATAGTAGCGTTCCTCTAGAGGCAGTTCCACCACATGGGCACACACTGTATTTGCAAATATAGTTGCCTGCTTGAGACCATGCACCAGATAGTTCCAGGTATATTAATTGTACCTGGAATTTGAAAATATTTAAAATTCAAAACGTTAATAACTCATTGCTACTTGTCGAACCCGGGGCTCGAATCTTGTATTTGCATGTAGGACAATGCTAATCACGACTGTCATAGCTCTGATACATATAAGGCCAGCTGAAGCGAGCAATGGATCCCTTAAGCCTTGTTCGCATTGGTCGAGTAATTTAGTAACTAAACGTGTCTGAACACCAAAAATTTAGTCGAGTAATTTAGTAACTAAACGTGTCTGAACACCAAAAATTTAGTCGAGTAATTAGTCAAGTAATTTAGTCAAGTCGATAGATTTCACTCTATTTTTTCGGACGAGTAGCGCCCCCCACCATGCGTCCGCGCTCACTCGATCTCCGGTGAACAGGTCCGAACGCGTCGATTTAGTCGAGTGACGAGTCCAAAGGTCGAGTTGAGCTGTCAAAGTATCCATAGTTTGTTTTATTAATCTCAAATTATTATTCCCCTAATAATATTATTATACTCTTTAATTATAAGTGTCGAGTTCCAAATATTTGGAAAAATAATGTTTATGAAACATGAAGTCGCCACTTTATAAAAATAAACATATAAAACAAAGTGCATATTTAAATTTAGAAAAAGAATTAAATATACCTACCCGGAGAAAAATAAATTAAATTGAAAATAAAAAACATCAGGTTAGTAGGTAATTAATTTTATTTCAAAAGCATATTATTTTTAATTATGATAACCGTTGCGTTTTACGTTGTTCCTCTTGCTGATCTCAAATTACTTATGAACTGTACTCGCACAAAGTGCGAACGACATTTGGTCGAGTGGAGTAGTTTAGCTACTAAATCGATACTCTACTAGACTAAATTACTCGACCAATGCGAACCAGGCTTTAGCGCCTGCTGTGAGGTCGAGTTTCGTTGACATTCGTCAATAAAAGTTTTTATCTTCGGTTTAGTGGAGCGAAAGAGCAGTCGGAGCCATTTTCATTACTACCGACGCCCATACACATCCTCATAGACGCTGTACAGCATCTTCATCTTCATGGGCCAATTTCAACGATATTGTTCCCAGGACGAGGCAGGCATCAACAGCATCCAGCTAGAGCTCCTCCCGCCGTACTCGGACATCGCTCAGACGGCGCTGCCCGGCGCGCCCTACTTCCTGGCCGAGCTGCCCGGAGGCGAGCTGCTGTACACCAGACCCAAGCAGCACTTCCCGCTGCAGTTCGCCAGGTAAACACTGTCGAAAAAGGTTCTAAAAAATGTGAGATTTGGAAAGAGCCATCTAGAGTTAAATCGAGTAATTTATCTTAGACTAGCTGTGCCCCGCGGTTTCAACCGCGAAATCCATATAGACTTCAACACCCTACTTCACCCCCCTTAGGGGTTGAATTTCTAAAAATCCTTTCTTAGCGGATGCCTACGTCGTAACATCTACCTGGATGCCAAATTTCAGCTTGATCCGTCCAGTGGTTTGGGCTGTGCGTTGATAGATGGCTATGTCACCTTTGAGTTTTATATATATATATATATATATATATACATGTATATAAAATATTTTTAATTTACTTATTGAACACCAACACAATATACACGTTACAATTTAAAGATTAAAGAACATCCATATTAATATTATAAATGCGAAAGTGTGTTTGTTTGTTTATTAATTGTATTTCTTTCACATCAAATTGGATCAACGGATCGATGTGATATTTAGTATGGAGATATTTGAAGGATTGAAGAGTGTAATCTGCTCCTTTTTATCGCGAAAAACCACGCGAGCGAAGCAGCGGGTAACAGCTAGTCCCTTAGACAAGTCAAATAATCGATAAAAATGAGATTTCTGTTTTACGTTATCAACATTTAAAAATATAAATATTTAGATGAAATAAAAAGCTTAAAGGGGGTGCGGAGACATATTGACTCCCGTAAATGTACCATTATTTATTTATCATTGTAATTTGACGCTGAAAATAAGGCTCTACGATCCTACGTGGCCGCAGAAAATAGCGTTTGAGTAAAAATATTTTTGTATCATATTCAACGTATTTTTCAAAATGCTTATTATAGATTAAGATTAAGAAAAACTTCTGCTGGAAAATAACAATTACTCTCTTTTTACATGAAGTATATGCTTTTCGTAAATAATAAATGTTTACTTATGAAGGATACAGAATAAATGTATTTTATTTTGTTGTTGTTTTAAGTTCTCACATTTATCAGAAGTTTGTTAAAAGAACACTGAATTACAACCAATCCTTAGTCGACTTTATAAACTTATATATACTGTACATTGCATTGTCTGTCTGTACAGAGACGTGCTGTCGAGCGGGCCGCTACTCAACTGCGAGGACAAGGCGGACTGGCGCCAGTGCCTGCTGTCCCGAGACGAGGAACTTGCGCAGGTGGCGGACATGCGCCGACGTTTCAAACCCTACGATTTCACCGCCGAAGACAGCGGCAGCGACAGCGACTAACACGCTGTCTACAGATGTAATAAAATTACCACTGGGAATACACATAAACGGGAAGAAAGGCAAAGATTATAAATATGTAAACTACAGGTAAAAATGAAATTGATTGGTTTTATAAATCGAAAACTATGTTAAAATACCAGAAACTTCACCAAAGCGTAAGAAATATTTTTTTGAATTAGAATCAAAATTGGTATAACCAAATGCTAGTAGCCGTGGACAAACATATAGATCAAGCTAAGAAACTTTTACTCTTTTTAAAGTTGTTTAAATAACGTATATAAGTTATGTACTTACGTAGGAAGTTGACCTTCTTTATCGTAGCATATCCAAAATATTATGAATTGATGTCAGTCATTGATTTTCAAATGATAATATAATGGCAATTTTATCTCTAATCTGTCGATGTTTTTGGTGTCGGTGTGCGCATTATGAAAATTCAAGGCGTGTGAGTTGGAACTAGCGCGTAAGCAATGATCATAACTTTAGAAAAGTAGGCAGTAGTAACATTAAAAACTGGCTATTTTTGCGACACGGCAGCCACATAACTACATATTAATAGCGCAAACTCGCCTCCCTGTAAGTACATCGCACTACCGAAACAACTCTAGCGAAATTAAATAAAGTTGGCATAATATTATTCTCTGTTGTAGCGAATTTTTCATGAAATCTCGTTTGTTACGTGTCCGTTAAATGTTAGTTCAAATGTTGGAACGTTTCTTTCTGAATTAGTTTTCTATACTTTTCAAAATGAAAGGGTTGTCAATATTCATGAAATGTGTGTATGAGATTTAATGTAAGTAATTATTGTACAGACTTTTAAATTAGGTAGGTATAAGGCAAGTTTGGAACTAACGACACAGTGTAACAAAATGGGCTATTTTGCAAGTTTTCAAAAACCACTGCAGAATGTTTATCAATGTTCAAGTAATACAATACAATTTTTTGTTTTTATTTCTGATAAGTATTTATCTCAAATTTTCAAATTAAAGATAATTTATAAAACTCGCGAAAACGCTTCTTTAAGCAAAATGGGGGACGTATTAGCTTTGTTAGCGTTCCGAAAATTACTGCCAGTTTTACTATTTAGAACTCTTTTGTTGTTGTTGTCAGTCGACAAATCCATAAGATGAGCTAGAAATTTGACAAGTGGCTAGTACTATAAATGAATGATATATACGTTTTTGTGCATATTACAGAATATAGAAAGAAAAGTTACATTTTAAAGCAATTAACTGGTACTATCAGTAGATTTCGGAATGCAGCATGCACGTGTTACGTCATCGTCAATTTCACGTCGTCACGTGACTTATGAATAAAAATTAATATTTAAAAAAAATCGATTTTAATATAAAATATTGATTATTTACTACATAATGTCTTTCAAAATCATTTTAATTAAAGATCACATTCAATAAGCTTTTATTTTTAATACTGGAAAATAGCCCATTGATGTTTGGTTGACTCTGACTGAAAACTTTTGACTGATTGATTGATAATTTGTGTATGTATTTATAATGCGGAGAAATTAAAATTAAAATGTGGACAAAATCAAAATTATGTGATGATGTCAATAATAAAGTCACCAAACTGGCAAATAGCGTAGTAATATAAATAGCTTAACGAGATTTCTGTAAAAAGGTATATTTTTGTAAACTTAAATTAATATTCAATTAGGCTGAAATGCAGCAATAACCGTTTTAAAATATAGCTATTTTGTTGCGTTTCTTGCGGTTTGTGAGTTTCCTGTGGCCCTGTGGAGGCAGATAGACATAAGTTGCACTTGCCTGATAGTTATGCGGATGTCTATGGGGGTTTGTAGTCAACAAAAGGCACCGATTGCTCGTTTGGGCCCTTATACTGTATAGATGTATAATATATACATATATTTAAAGTAAAAAAATAATAAAGTAAATTAAAAAGTAATAATAAAAAACAATAAAGTAATAATCATATTGTTGATTACTGTAAGTAGGCTTTTGGACCTTGGAGTCTCAGTGCTGCCACCGCCAATAAAGCAATTGTATTAACATCATTATACATTAATTTAGCAAATGTTACTTTCCTGTAGGTATATTTGTATACCGATTTTTAGTAAAAATGAAATAAAACATGTTTGAATCAAGTAAATGAATTTTTATTTTCGTTCACATCATACTGTTCCTAATAACTCGTTTGTTATATAAAAACATATCTGTAACAACATGATCAACTAACCTCTTACGTGTATCCATGTATACTTCACGAAATATTACAAAATGATATGGTACATTGACTACATTCGAAATTATGAAATTCGTATTTGCCGTGCATTTCCCTGTTCATTTGATACCTGTTAAAAATAAAGATGGCAAATCTTAGGTTTTCATCGAACGCCATTCTATAACATCACACAAAATTTAGATAAATACGTATAATTGAAAAAAAAAATTAGTTTTACAACCATAGACTAGACAGAATGCTAGATTTTCTGTCGATATGCCTTACGCATAGCTTCTGTGAAATGGTAGATAATTTAATGGAAAGGTTCTAAATACAGACTAAGACCAAAAGAAGCGCGTCCACTTTCGACAAAATGACTAAATAAATTGCTGTCGACTAAAATATATCTTATAGGTGGCGCGCTTGTAGCAAGAGACATAATTAAGGATCGTAAGAAAATGTCCTAAGCATTGAGCAAAAAATAAACGGAGAAATGCACAAACAGCGATGAGGCTTAGAAAATACATTTCACGGTTGATAATATTTTTGTTGACGTGATTATGGTTCAGGGCCATTCGTTGTTTCATAAATATGTACGGAATTATGATAACGTTATACAATGTTTCTAAGCCATCAAAAAGACATTTTTACATAGGATTCATCATATATTTCGTTATATTATAAATATTTACTTAATAGGTACATGACAGTACAAAATAAGATACAAAAAAAATTACAACCATTGGGGTACCGATAAAAAAATTGAACTATTAGGTATTTGGCTAACATCCACTAAATGATTAACTTTGATTATCTACTTGGTATTTGTGACTAGATTATATAAAATAGATCTCAATTAAATATAGGGCAGTCTTCGTTGGAATTACGAAAGAGAGTCAACGTAAACAATTGTAAATTACATTAAAAAACACAGGTAATTCACGTAAACATGTGTTGCCATATAAAACCGTCGTGTTCCACACTAAATTATAACTACACGATACAAATACAGTTAACTTTCTGCCGTATTCACCAAACTATAGGTAAGTGTATTGTCTTGTGTTACTGTTTACTGAGGATTGTATAAATAGCTAACACGATTACTTTACAATATTTAGTTCCATACATATGACTTATACAATAATAAAGCATGCTACAGACCACCCGATCCGACCATCGTAAATACAGTGCTGCCATCCTATCGATACCTAAATCTATGAACATTTTCATTAACATTCAAAGTGTGTTTATTTCACTTGAAACATTTGTTAACCCTATAATTTATGCGAAAATATTATAAAGACTTCTTCTGACCGACGTAGAATATTTAATAACATTATTACAAGCTGATCGGAAATCGACTAGCCTGTATGGGTATATAAGATATATTCACTATTCGATCGTACTCATTAATTTGCAAAATAGTTTTCAAATTACATTTTTTCTGTGAACCGCTGAGTGTGGTGCAATTTCTAGACAGACAGTTTACTAACGGATTCATAGAAAATAAATTGTTATAACATTTTAAACATTTAATTCGTATTAAAGGTGCGAACATTTTGAAGAGATGTTACAAGACGAGAAGAAAAAATGTGAAACTATTACTCAGAATAATTTCGTGCGAAAAAAATTTTGGTACTAAAGAATACGTACTTTATGTAAATTTATTTTAATGCGTCGAAATGAAAATGGCGGCCAAAAATTTTGATATAATTGTTTTTTTAGTTTTATACAGTGATTCACCATAACATTACAAATACGTTTTCACCATAGACAAAACCATTGCTGCCAGGGGCGTTTAAATTTTTTACAGTGCGTAGTACGTATCATCCGCGTTTATGAAATTAGACCACAAAATCTAGTTTTATCATTGGACTATCTTACATAGATATTAAAGAAAGATATTCTAATAATGAAATACATGTTATGCCTATAAATTTCACATATTTGAATCCCGCATCAAAACTTAATTTTGTATTTTTAGCTAATGATAAAAATGCAACTTTGTTACAAGGGCTATAGTGTTACATTATCATTGTTATGTAGATATCGATAATATTTTAAATAAAAACGACATTTTGATAAACTTTACAACATTTAAACAATACATTATTTATCAATGGGATATAATTTTTACAATTACATCCATAACTAGTCTTAAGACTTTGGTCAATAAGGCATTAAGTTTAAAATATATATTTATTTTAATTATTGTTCTTCTTAATCTTATACTCGATATTAATGCACATTAATTACAAAAATATTTACACAAAGTCAAATAATCTGGAAAGTGTATTGACGGCAACATTTATCATTATCCTAAGGTTTTCATTACTGTTACAATAATATGCATAATAGAAAATGCATATTTTGCCAAACCTTCTTTCTTTACCTTACCCCAAAACTTTTTATCTTTATAGTTCGTAAGTTGTTGTTTTGTGTGAATTACAAATACTAGACATCGATTTTGTAGAGACACGAGGACGACGACATTAATGTTACCTAGTTCTAATGGAACTGAGAATAATAATAATATCTATATATCTACAACCATATTATGTACATGACTAGATTATTTTGGCAACATTTGTGGGGTCATTGATGTTTCGAAAATAACATTGCCCGTGAAAAAAATATGTATAGTCGCCTCTAATAGTCAGTATCAATGATGTCCCCATTTCTTTAGTCTTTTAAATGTAATAATTCGCCTAGAAGAAAAACAGTTCAAGAGTTAAAGACTCAAAAGTTTCTTAGCTTCGTATAATTTATTTATGTATTTTAAATATTTTTCTTGTTGCGTTCAGATAGTAAATATTGTGTTTATCTATTTCAATAAGATATTCATAAGAAAGCACCTAGTTTATAGTTTTATGTAATACTATTGTAAAATGTCATAAGTGCAGTATAAATAAAAAATGGCAGTGTTGTTCGTAGATAGTTTTTCGGATCAGAATCGTTATAACTTTTCAATAAAATTTCCACACTAAACAATAAGTGTATATTATTAAATTAAATTAATTTATTCTGTAGGGATAGAATTAATTAATTTAATTTTACCGACTCCTATAAATTTTAGTTCTTGTTGTAGAATTTAGTTATTAACATTTGGCAACTAAAATTGCAATCGAGAAATTTCAAATTAAACATCTCGATATCCATGTTGGTGAGGTAGACACCGATACATCAATTTGTCAAAGATTAAGTTATTTTTACTCCCCTTCCGTAGGTTAGGTTAGGTAGGTACACAAAACCTAGTTACATTAAAATAATATTTATTATAGGTACGTACATTATGTACTTAGACAGGCAAATATTACGTTCAATGTGACTTGGTGATAACCACCTATCGCATCTACAGTTCGGAGACTGACATCTCGAAATTTACTTGCTGTTTAAATGATTAAATTTTATTAATCCGCTTTATTAACAATATTAGTCATTACCCTTAATATATTCGGGTCGTGAGTCCAACTTATTTTACCTAAATGGCAATAGCCAGTAGATCACTGTAACGACATGTTGTTATAGATATTACTGCCGATATAAGCGACCTATGCTTACGAAAGAGTATACTTTCCATTTGCAGCACGACAAATATGGGAAATATTTATTTATGTTGATTCCATAATTCATAGTATGAATAATATTCATAATATGAACTTAAATATTATTTAAGTTTCTCAATGAATTCTTGATGTTTTAACGATCGCTGTTTGAGCTGTGGTTGATCCGATGAAGCTTCGTCCTTCGGCTGCATGAACATTGACATAATAACATAATATTTTGTGTGAAAATTGGTTTAAAATAAATATTGGTGACAAATTGAAATTAAAGATATAGCGTACACAGACTCTCACTATAAGTCGATTCTTAAAAGTTAGGTCTAAGAGTATACGAATACGACAATTAAAGAAATAAAGTAAAGATATAAACATTTCTCGTTACTTTAACTACTTTTTGTCAGGTAGGCACGATTAGTGCTAAGAAAATCTTTAATATTTCATGCATCGTAAATTTTTCTATATATATCCATTGCAAAATATCTATTCCAAACAAATTGCCTTTTAAGAGTCGATATGCAGCAAAAGACCATAGTACAAAGCTTAGACAGGACGTTCTTAATTACATCGAACACGACAAATATTCGAGAACTCTTCCAGGCCGTCTCATGCATTACCTCTGCGGCTCTCTCGCTCACACGTTAATCTGGAAGGCCTCGCGCGTCAGCTTGTGATCGGGCGCTCGGGGGGCGGCCCCTCTCCTGCGCCGCTCCTCGCACTCGGTGTCGTCTGAAAACCGCGACGGAGGGTGGATGTGCTCGTTGAACGACGGGTAGTTCGATATACTGGACCCACAAATATAGCCTTGTGTTACCAGCCGAGTGATGCGTGCTATACGATCCTCATTATAATTATTTAATCTAGTCCAATCATGTGCTGATGCAGATGAGAATTAAATATTGGACACTCGAAGGGAAGAGCTATCGTGGGCGAAAAAAAATGTTATGGAAATGTAGATGAAGTATGAATGTTCAAGTTATTAATGTAATATTTTGAAAATATCGTAAAATCCTACAAAATGAAATGCATGGCTACAATATTTCTATTATATTCCTATTTTGTTCCACTTTTGGGAAACTCTTGATTCCCAAACTTCGCCTAGGAACCATACGCTACTAATACTGACTTTCCAAACTAATTACTCTACCACTCGTAAAAGAGTGATACCTGAATGTAGTCTCGTCGTTGTGGCTGCTGTATCCGCTGGAGGAGCGCACGTGTCTCTTGCCCAGCGCGCCGGCCTTGCCCTTGCGCGACGGGAACGCCTTACGCACCACACCGCCCACAGAGTTCTCTGACGATGACGACGACTCTTCCCGCTCCACACTCGGATCTGAGATTTGAATCACGTTGGTTAGGAGTTTTCCAAATGTGGCTGCTATCGCCTTCATAACGTAAAGTATTGTGCTAAGATTTATATATATAAATCATAGCATAATACTTTTTAAGATAATGACAGGACGTTTGAATCAAGAGATATATCTCTTGGTCCTGGCATTATCTTTATAAGATGTTGTTGTGACTGTTGTTGTTGCAACATGCAGAATTATTATGAATTTGAATTTATTAAGTTACAATTGTTGTAATAATTATTTTTTTAGGAATCTCTGTTATCAAGTGCATAAAAATGCATATAAAAATATACAATTTGTCATAAGTAGAAGCGTAAGTCAAAAGTTACGACCACTACATACAATACCTGTCGTAGACTTTGACTAGTGAAGGTAGCTTAGTCCAAGGTCCAAAACTTTCGTAGTGTTTACGTGTTACTTTTGAGTTCTTTTCTCTGTCTACGTATTGAGACATTGTTTTGACAGAATGACAACTGCGCGCCATTAGATCTTATCTATGGTAGGCGCTTTTTTGTCTGTGGCGCTTTGCTGTGATACATCGAAAAATCCCATTTAAATTATTAAGTGACTAATGAGTGGTAGTTTTGAAATATGAAAATGTCCGTACAAGCGGTGGGGTGCGCGGGACGCAGGCGCGCGGGCTCGCTGTCGGAGCGCGGCGCGGACGCGTCGTCGCTCGCATCGTCCTCGTACTCTGTAATTGGCAGGTGCAGCGTTAGTATCTTCTTCACCTCCGAGTCCGTAGAGCCCAAGTTGTCCGACTCTGCAAAATAACCATTCACACTCACGCTGTATATCGCCACATAAAGCTTAAACAACGATTGTAAAAAAAAGTTTAATAATGTGGACAGCTCGAAATAGCTGGTAAGTAAAGATAAATAAATTCATAGCAATATGAAAAATAAAACTGTGAAAGTAATCGTTTTGCAAATAAATACAAGGAGTGTGTTCAGATGCAGGTGCACGTGAAATGAATTTTACATTTGGAAACGGATAATTTAAAAATGGAATGGATAATTCGAATTTTAAACATCTATCAACGAATGGAGAATTGAAAAATGGAATGGATAGTTCGAATATTAAACAGATAAGTACACATAATGAGCGATTGACGATGTAGATATATAATATGAGGCGATACATTATGTGCATGCTTACCTTTATAAATTACAACACCAGTTACGCTTCCCTCAGGTTGCATAAAAGGCGATCATTTTGTCAAATTCAAATATTAATACTTAAATATAATGGGTTACCTTAATATATAGTGGTGCACTCTACGTAAATAAAACTAATGTAGCTAACTACTTAGTTTTTAAGCATATAAATATATGAAATAGAACGTACCTTGACTCTCTGAGTGCGGATCTCGGAGTCTATTTCCTTTTCTACGCACTTTTGTGTACTCCGGTTCTTTACCCTGTTGGTAAATAAAATATGTTAAAAAAATTATTATAGTTAAAAATAATAATATAATTATATTAGTATGAAAGTAAGTATACCTTATATTTATCATTCTGCTTCAGATCGTGGTAGACGAAGGAGCCACGTACAGAGTGGTAGGGGCCGCTGTAGACGTTGCCGCTGTAGCTGCTCTCGCTGTACGCGCTCGGCTTTGTCAGTTGGAACGTGGCGTACGGGCAGATATCCTCGATGTACTCTGTACATTACAAGGTTTAGTAAGAGGTTGCCTTGCTGCGTTGTCAGCGTTGGTCTAGCTCGACTGT
The DNA here is from genome assembly GCA_001625245.1 of Calycopis cecrops. NCBI lineage: Eukaryota > Metazoa > Arthropoda > Insecta > Lepidoptera > Lycaenidae > Calycopis > Calycopis cecrops. The sequence continues at coordinate 148,309 of LUGF01024867.1, forward strand.
GGAGGTCTAGCTCATACAACACCGAACTGAAGTGACAGCTACGCTCTCTTATATACATCCATGCAGATGTTTATAGACGTCGGTATACATGAAAAGGTTCCGACTGTCTGTTATAAAAAAAGGAATTAAGAAGGGTCAGAAATCCATTGTGGAGTGAAACGGTAAGTCAGTCAAATTTTTGTTTCGACTTTTCTATAAATTCTCCTTTATATGATTTATAGGAAACAAAATAATATGAAATAATAAATAAATCTTTATTTTCCCTTTACAAAGATAAGGTTATTATATATGTAACAAAAGAGACTGGGGTCAATACTAGACCATAGATCTGTGCTACATATCCCCAGGCTCTCACCCTTTTGGAGTATTACAATAAAAAAACAACTATGTTCTGTACTTAAGGCGATAAATAACAATGAAATACATATGCTATAAATAAAATATAGAGAGAAAAAAAACAATTAATAATTATAAAAAAATGTTAGGTGCCTGTGCGTGTATAAATATATGGGCGTGTGTGCGTGTGTGTGTGTGTGTATGTATGTGTAAAATATAGAAGAAATCGAGTTACGCCTTTTATTTCAGTACTGTGTAACAATACATGATATACTTAGAATAAGGGTCTTTAACACGCGGCCGGCGATGGCATTTGTGATGGCCCGGCAATAAAATAACTACATTAAATTTACATGTCGATAAATTACACAGATTTTTTCTCTTATAATTTGTATATCATAGAAATTGGAACGAATTAGGCAAAAATAAACGCGTGATTTTTGTTCGACACCTACGACACTAGGCAGGCGGCGAAGCGGCCCGCTAAATGAATATCAGAGTATACAAGGCCCCTGATTTCTAAAAGGTCGAAGACCCTTGACTTAAAACATGTATTACACTTTTGGAGTGAAAAAAATCTAAGTGTAGTTCTCACCGTTCGATGCATGTTTGTAGTGGTGCTGCGGCGCGGGGTGCTGCGCCCTCGTGGCCAGGTACTGCTGGTCCCTGTTCGCTTTGTTCTGCAGCTGCGCCACCGACGGCGACTCGCCCACGCCAGCCTCGGTCTGCACCGTCTCGGTGCCGCCTCCTTCTTTGATAATTATATTTGAGAGTAGTCAAATTCCGATATATTTGTTACAGTGAATATGAGACTGATGATCTGGCCACGGTCGCGGAGGGCCGCTCCAGAGCTTGTGACCGTAACCTGCAGCGCTCTCTGGGGAGACCTATCTCCAGTAGTGCACGCCTTTTGGCTGCTAATGATAATGATGATGGTGATGAATATGAGAAAGTCACAGAGAGTCCGAGGGAAAGCTTAAACTATCTTGAGAAATGAGTTTTTTTTTTTTTGGATAGGGGGCAAACGAGCAGTTGTAGCCATTTTCATCACTACCGACGCCCAAAGACATCGGCATATAGACTATACAGATGCGCTGCCCCCCTTTCTCCTCCCACCTCTATGGGCCACCGGCTACTTACATACCGCACGAAACGCGACAGCACAGCTGTCATTTCACGCCGGTCTCGTGTAAGTGAGAGGTACCTTCCCTGGTCGTGCCGGTCCATTCGGCTGCATGCAAGCATGCAGCGTGGCACTGCCTCTTACTAAGATCCGCGAAGAATTTCACCTCGGGAAAATAGGAAGAGTATAGGATTCCAATTTCCCTCCCCAAGTCAAAGCATCAGAAGATCAAACAGATCAAAGCAGTAGAAGATTACAATGACTTATGCGAGCCAAGAAAAGAGAGGGCAAACTTGTGTAGCCACCTGCTATGCAGCACAGAGATATTACCTAATCCTTATACATAAGGACTGTTTAATTAGCATTTACTTTATTAGAAGTTCTATAAAATTTTATTTTTCCAGTAATAGTTACGACAAAGGCACGAAAGTTCCCCCCGCTGTCCATGAGCCATGATGTGATGAGGCATTCTTTTGTGAAACTTCGAAAAGATATAGCCATAAAACGTACCTACACGTTCTAAAATTACATTATCGGAGCAACGTACGTGGACTATACTAAACATGTAAGTTACGCCCTTATCTTCTAAACGAACGAAAGTAGAAGTACACTAAGTAAGACAAGAGTAATGTCAGACTTCTTCTAAGCGAACATATGTATAAGACCCTAAGAGAGAGGAAGAAGGGGAGAGAGATAAGAAACCGACACGTACTGTTTCTACGCACGAGCAGGACGATGGCGACGAGGGCTGCAAGTACCAGCAGCGACAGCGCGGCCGGCAGCAGCACGCGTGCGCCGCTGAGCCCCCGAGAGCCCGCCGCCGGCGCCGCCGGGGACACCTCGCCCTCCACCACTGTAAATGAATATTATAATGTCGACAACAGCAATGAACAATTGGCTAGAGAAAGGCGAGTCATTTGGTGTAAAAAAACGTAAAATGGTAAAGAATTTAGCTGAATGTTCATTGCTTTCGATATTATTTTGTCAGCGTGTTCAGACAGAACATTTTTTATACAGGGTCCGCCAGCGTTACCTGACATATTCGACTTGCGCAGTTACAATTTACAACATGTCGTAGATTGTTGATTAGAGTGTCACTGTGTTCAATATAAATGAAGGTTTAGTTACAATGGAGACCTGGACCTCGCAGCATCGAGCTTTTGTCGTGGAGACGTTTTTTAAAAACGGTGATTCTGTAACTGTTACTCAAAGAAAGTTTCGTACTCAATTTCGCATCAGCCCCCGTGGGAAAGTTCCTACTCGCAATACCATTCTGAATTGGATTCAGAATTTTCGTGAGATCAGTTCTGCTTTAAAAAAGAAGCCAGGAGGTAGTACAAGAAGTGTTAGAACACCTGGAAACGTTGAGGCAGTACGTCTTGCAATACAGAAAAGTCCACGCCGATCTGCCAAACAACACT
>LUGF01024867.1:153426-165494 GCA_001625245.1 Calycopis cecrops
AATATCAGAGTATACAAGGCCCCTGATTTCAAAAAGGTCGAAGACCCTTGACTTAAAACATGTATCACACTTTTGGAGTGAAAATAATCAAAGTTTAGTTCTCACCGTTCGATGCATGTTTGTAGTGGTGCTGCGGCGCGGGGTGCTGCGCCCTCGTGGCCAGGTACTGCTGGTCCCTGTTCGCTTTGTTCTGCAGCTGCGCCACCGACGGCGACTCGCCCACGCCAGCCTCGGTCTGCACCGTCTCGGTGCCGCCTCCTTCTTTGATAATTATATTTGAGAGTAGTCAAATTCCGATATATTTGTTACAGTGAACATGAGACTGATGATCTGGCCACGGTCGCGGAGGGCCGCTCCAGAGCTTGTGACCGTAACCTGCAGCGCTCTCTGGGGAGACCTATCTCCAGTAGTGCACGCCTTTTGGCTGCTGATGATAATGATAATGATGATGATGAATATGAGAAAGTCACAGAGAGTCCGAGGTAAAGCTTAAAATATCTTGAGAAATGAGATCCGCTAGGAATTTCACCGCGGGAAAACAGAAAGAGTAGGATTCCATTTTCCTTCCCCAAGTCAAAGCATCACAAGATCCAACAGATCAAAGCAGTTCAAGATTACAATGACTAATGCAAGCCAAGAAAAGAGAGGACAACCAGGTGTAGCCACCTGTTATGCAACACAGAGATATTGATTATTATACATAAGGACTGTTTAATTAGCATTTCATTTAAAGTAGGTACAATCAATCTGCAATAAAAAAAAATGAAATGGGGAAAAATTACACGAGCAAATTTGACTTGATATATCGTTAGAGGGGCATGTAAATAGCAGAATGGTAGATTGACGAAGTCTCATCTGTTGCTGATTTTGAGAAAATCCAAAAAAAAATTTTGAATTGCGTTTTTCTTCGAATCTATGAGTTTTAGGGAAAAGTTTATTTAAAAAAAATGTAGAAGACATTGTGAACTACATTTTATGTCATTGAAGTGACTTCGTAAGACTTGAAATACAAAAAGTAGGTGGCGCTGATGCGTCTAAAAATTTTTCCTAAAGAACGTGCGGGGTCATTTATTTACGAACATTTCACATCCTTCTAACTTTGCAAATTGTGAAAATTTATTCATTTATTTATTAAATTATTCAACTATTCGTTACAATAACATCAATATCAAAACAGTTAATTCACAGTATTGATCCAACGCTGTCATTTCTATGTCGGCAAGCTATAGCTTAAAAACGGTAAGTTGTAGAAAACAAATTTTTTAAACAAAAGTTGTTGCAAATTTGAAGAGGAACAACTTTCTCATTTACAATTTGAAATAAAAAAACCATTCTTAGCGATAATGATGAAAAACCAATTTTTAGACGCATCAGCGCCACCTACTTTTTGTATTTCAAGTCTTACGAAGTCACTTCAATGACATAAAATGTAGTTCACAATGTCTTCTACATTTTTTTTAAATAAACTTTTCCCTAAAACTCATAGATTCGAAGAAAAACGCAATTCAATTTTTTTTTTGGATTTTCTCAAAATCAGCAACAGATGAGACTTCGCCAATCTACCATTCTGCTATTTACATGTCCCTCTAACGATATATCAAGTCAAATATGCTCGTGTAATTTGTTCCTGATTTAATTACAGATTGACTGTACTATTATTATAGTTTAAGAAGTTATGACTGAGATAAAATTTTATTTTTTTTCAGTAATAGTTATGACAAAGGAACCAAAGTTCCCCCCGCCGCGCTGTCCGTGAGCCATGATGTGATGAGGAATTCTTTTGTGAAACTCCGAAAAGATAATTATAGTCATGAAACGTGCCTTCACGTTTATAAATTACATTATCGGAGTAACGTACGTAGACTCTACCGAACATATAAGTTACGCCCTTATCTTCTAAACGAACAAAGCAGAAGTACACTAAGTAAGACAAGAGTAATGTAAGACTTCTTCTAAGCGAACATATGTATAAGACCCTAAGAGAGAGGAAGAAGAGAAGAGAGATAAGAAACCGACACGTACTGTTTCTACGCACGAGCAGGACGATGGCGACGAGGGCTGCAAGCACCAGCAGCGACAGCGCGGCCGGCAGCAGCACGCGCGCGCCGCTGAGCCCCCGCGAGCCCGCCGCCGGCGCCGCCGGTGACACCTCGCCCTCCACCACTGTAAATGAATATAATATCCACAATAGCCATGAACCATTGGCGAGTCATTTGGATTAAAAAAAAACATAAAATGGTAAAGAATTTAGCCGAATGTTCATTGCTTTCGATATTATCTTGTCAGCGTGTTAAGACAGAACATTTTTTTATAGTATAGGAGGGTCGGAGCAGTCGGTGCCATTTTCATGACTACCGACGTACATAGACATCCGTATGGAGGCTATACAGATGCGATGCCCTCCTTAGTACTTGGAAAAAACATACTTCCTAAGAACTTGGAAAAGAATGACAATGTCATATTGACATTTTATATTTTCCTACTATATATTTTACAAATGACGTCAAAAGAAAATTTGAATGATTAAAGTTCATATTTCAGCCACTAGTTGGCGTGACTGTCATGAAATTCGTTCCAAAAATATAACATCTACGAGTATACTGATAATATAAAGCTGAAGAGTTTATTCGTTTGAACGTGCTAATCTCTGGAACCGCTGGCCCGATTTCAGAAATTATTTCAGTGTTAGTCAGTCTATTTAGCGAGGAACGCTATATACTAGTTTTTAACCGACTGCGGGAAAAAAACGGGTACATGTAAACGAAGTTGCGGGCGTCGGCTAGTCGCATATACTCATGACTGGTAAGGCCACTCAGCGCTATTGTACGAGTTGTCACCGTACATGAATCAGGCCAGCGCACATGTAAGTAATTAAGTATTAGTATAGTAAGCAATTCATTCGATCATAAGAATACGATCATTTGAAGTAAAATAAAGTAGTTATCAATCAGCACTCAATCGGAACGGTTTTATTTATCATCCCTCGTCGTTTCGACTTGTCATTTATCAATTATCATCATATTAAATTAAATGTATTGGAGACTAAAGCATTAGCCCCTACAGGCATTGTACATGTACTCACGGCCGGTGAGCGAGTGCGTGGTGAAGTTATAGAGAGCGAGCGCGTGGCCCGCGTTGTTGTGCGCCGTGATGCGCAGCTGGTAGTGCGCGCCCGCGGACAGGCCCGACACGCTGAACACGCGCTCCGTCGCCTGCACGCTGTTAGATACCAGCCGCCACTGGAACAGGCGTGTCGCATTAGAGACAGACAGATAAGGAGACAAGTTAGTTTGCCATTTTGTATATATGATGTTATTATAAATGTAATATTATTTATTCCGACAGTAAAGGTCGTTCCTCATTAAAAGGTCGTAATTACACTAAATGAGAGGTAATAATAAAATATTCAGTATTTATTTAGAGCTATATCGTTATTGTTTTCTAACCCGTTCGTTAGAGTAAAATAAAAACTAAGTTACTATTTTAGATTAATTTATTAGATTAATATCTATTAATTTGTAGTAGAATCTATGTAGGCAATTTTATTATTTTTCGTAATTTATAGTTTTTGCTTCTGGTGTAAAATGCGTTTCCCGGAGTTAGGTACAGTTTTGCTGTTTTCTGAACTGAAAATTACTCACTTGTAAAAGAAATATCCAACTTTTAAATTTCCTTTCAGCGTCGACCTACGTGATCCAAACCAGACAAATTTGCAAAAAGAAAGATTATTACCATTTATTTAGTGAACTTATGACTTTTACTTTTACTACGACTTTACGGGATACGATCTTACTGCTTTCTATCGTCGACTAGCTGTGCCCCGCGGTTTCACCCGCGTTTAATTTCTAAGAAATCCATATAAACTTCAACACCCTATTTCACCCCCTTATGGGTTGAATTTTTAAAAATGCTTTCTTAGCGGATGCCTACGTCGTAACATCTACCTGGATGCGAAATTTCAGGTTGATCCGTCCAGTGGTTTGGGCTGTGCGTTGATAGCTGGCTATGTCACGTTTGAGTTTTATATATTATATAGATATATAGATATATTTGTCCTATTCCGAGTATGCACATGTACGTACTTGTGACTGCCCCACTTCCCGGTACTCGATCACGAAGTAGAGGATCCCGCAGCCGCCGTCGCCCCACGAGTCCAGCCACACCGTCACCGTCGTCGTGTTCAGCGTTATCATCTGAGAGTGTTTCGGCTTCACGGGCACTGGAAATATCATCACTATAATTGTATTTACTATCATATACACCACCATTGTCTATTACATATAGACTTTAGAGTTATAGACATTATAGTTGTACAGATGAGTTGCCCTCCTTTCAACTTCCTCTTCTATGGGCCACCGGCTACTTGCTCACCGCGTGAAACACGATAGCTCTAAATTTACTCCGGTATCGTGCAAGTGAAAGGTACCCCAGTCGTCTCGGGCTGATTGGGATGCACGTGGCACTATCTCTTGTTAGATCTGTACGTCATGTTGCTGAACACGCGGCTACTAACCAGTGCCCTTGGTGTACGCGTGCACGATGTCGCAAGGCAGGCCGGTGCCGATGCGGTTGAAGGCTGTGATGTAGAGCTGGTAGCGCGTGCCGCACCACAGGTTAGGTAACACGTGCTCCGACGTGCCCGCCTCCACCTGCAGCTCCTCCCAGTCGCCGTGCTCGCGCTTGTAGTTAATCACGTAGCCTGGACAAGTTACGACAATTTTACACCACTTGAACTACTAGATACGACCATTAGTAAGTCCAACGATTTCACACCATTTGAAGTACTAGATACGCCCATTACTAAGTACTACGATTTGATACCACTTGAACTATTAGTAAGTACTACGATTTCACACCACTTGAACTATCAGACATGCCCATTAGTAAGTACAACGATTTCACACTACTTGAACTACTAGATAAGTCCATTAATAAGTACAACGATTTCACACCACTTGAACTCATAGATACGCCCATTAGTAAGTACAACGATTTGACCACTTAACAAACATACGTATTCTATTGCTAAGATATTATATTAGAATAGAGTTTTCTTTGTAGACTTAGTGTCATCATTTTCTTTTTTTTTTTTGCTTTCTGATTTTATATGTGTAATTGCAAAATAAGGTTCTTATCTATCTATCTTGAACAGGAGTTCAACATAGATAGATAGATAAAAACTTTAGTTGAAATTACAAAATGAATCTAGGGAGATACGCCCACAGTGAATATCTACGTCTACACACATAAAATACTTATAAAAAAATACTGTTTTTAATATTATATTGGTTGTACTTCATATGGGGGGCTATTTGCCTTAGTCACCACGCTAGATGATAATAAGATAAGATCGGGATGGTTGGCGCTCTATGGAGGAGGCCTACATTCAACAGTGGACGGCTATAGGCTGATTCATTAATTCAATATTAAATTATCATCGTATATTGAAATTAACGATTGACAAATGACAATTAATTTTGATTACGAAACAACTTTAAAAGCGCCTGAAAAGTTTTAAGTCAAAATAAAATGTTCTAAAAATTACTTTTAGAACGTCAACAATTATATCCCTATCCCTATCCTGAGAAGAACCGGCAAAACAAACTCTATCTCTCTCATGAAGCGATGAAATGTCTATATATAAAGAATACATAATATAATATCCGAGGATCTCTGGGTCAAAAATTTGGACCCCCCAGAATGCTCGGCCTTTGGATCCCCCAGAATGCCCGAGGTCTACGCGGCAGACCCCGTAGGCGATGGCGATATGAGCTGGACAACTTCCGGAAAGTTTGGCACTATCTAGCACTCGATGGAGAGGTGTGTACAGATAGTAGAATGGCCTTTGCCCAGCAGTGGGACACGCCAGGCTGATGATAATAACATAAACCGACCTAGTATAGGGCTCCCGCCGTCGCCCTGGTCGCTCCACTGCAGATGCAGGCTGTCGGCGTACGAGTCCACTACAGCCAGCACGGGCGGCTGCGGCGGCACCTTCACCTCCACGCTGTACGTCACCTCGTCGCGCCCGTGTACGTTTTCCACCGAGCACGTGTAGTTGCCACTGTCCGCGTATTGGGTCATGCTGGAAAACGAGATAAAAGAACAAATGTATATCAACAAGAAAACGGTTCAGCAATATATGCCAGTGGTGGAGGTGTAGTGATACGTCTTGACAGCAGTAGTGGGATAGACTGAACTCTCGCTCTCAAGTACCTCCCTCACCCTCAAATTGATGGATACAGTATATAGTAGACATAGTAGATACTCTGGTTATTAGAAATAAGCTGAATTTAAAACGTTAGTTATATTTCCTTTATGGAAATTTTACTATATTGATGAAAGAGCACAGCAAGTCTGACAAACGCATCTCTTCTTTTAACTTCTTATTTTAATTGCTATGCCAAATAATAATTACCAAAAAGTTAATTAAAGTTTATACAAAATATACTTCTTTGAATCTTTTGAAATACACGTATTATAATTAAATTATATAAGTTGACAGTTGTCTTTAGAAGGTAAAAAAAGAAATAGCGATTATAAGGGATATGGTATGCAAACATGTCCTTAAAAAGTTCATATTTGAAATTTTAAAGGCAGTTACGCCCAAAGCGTCGTATAATTTTTAATATACCTATCCCATTATTAGATTATTGCTAAATTTCATTTCCAAAAAAAATTACGTAACCCAAATCAACAGCCATAATAACAACAGTTTTTTGTCTAAAATATTAAATCGTTAAAAAGTCGTAACTACGAGTATGATAACGTTTTTTTTGTTTTCAAATTACAATTTTATAATATTAACGCTATACATACCTAATAATCAGTGTGCCCTCGCTGGTAACGTTCTTCCTCAGCGTGGACTCCAGCAGCGCTCCGTTCATGGTCCAGGTGGTGGAGGGAGTGGGTACCCCCACTTTATTGCACGCGAGCGAGATGTTCTCCTTCCACGGACTCACGATACTTCGACTAAAGGAGGTGATACGCGCCGGCACTGGAATATAACACAATTTGGTTCATTTATGTCTTTAAATGTATAATATTTAGGCGTATATGACAGAAAAACAGACGGATGCCTTATGGTAAGTGACTAGTATAATCAGCTACGCATATGCGTGGCTTTTCAAAGTATGGTATGATTAGGTTCCGTTTGGTCATCCGGATTCTTGTAAACCGTACCGATTTTCGCATAGCTTTTGAGAGATTCGTTAACTTAAATATCTATAAAAATTAATTGATGCACCACGGTTCCACGGTTTAATTATGATGTCCGTAGTATCCTTGATATCCGTAATCCGTAAGAAATGAACGGCTAGAGTAAAACACGAGAAAGTGTTGCAGCGAATGCACACGGACATGGAACTGCTTAAAGCCATCAAGAGGAGGAAAATGCAATATTTTGACCACATAGTGCGCAACAAGAAATATAGTCTGCTCACGCTTATGAGGGCACGCGCTTGTGTACCCTCCTGGTAAAGTACTCACCAGTATCTGACGGCAGCACGGTGAGCACGCGGGTCGCGTCTCCCTCCCCGAGGCGCGTGGCCGCCGACACCCAGAACTGGTGCGCGGCGCGGGCGGGGGAGCGCGCGCTCTCGTGCGCCAGCGTGCTGGGAGAGAGCATGCGCTTGTGTGTGCCCTCCTGCAAGAAAAAGAAACGAGGATTTCTTATTAGACATATTATACAAGGTCGATAAAAACGAGTAGCATTAAAGGAAACTACATATTTAGTATATCATTTTCAGGCTACACAACAAAATCAGATAGACGCCGTCTGCGTGTGTGGCTTGATAGGAATCCAAACAAAGCAATAATAACCTCTTTCCTTTATAAACTTATCGTCACCAGTTATTAGTCCGTTGCAAGACATACGTACTACTCAATGTTCTTGAGGACAGGTTATTCCCGACCATAATATCGTTCCTGAGTTTTCGCATCCCGTTATCAATCGAAATTGAAATAGATATTACCTCTCGGCCGTCTTCAATAACACTCATATACAGGGTGTAGCCGACGAGAACTCCGTTTGGCGACGAGGGAGGCAGCCACGATACAAGAATCTTGTTCCGGGAGGACACCACGGCCTTTATGTCGGCAGGAGCAGAGGGTACTGAAAATGAAAAACAAGTGTGCGCTTTAGACCACATAACCGAAGTAAAACTTAATTATTGATTTTCATTACCGTCGTTACATTGACATAACATGTCATATGTTATTTATTTTATAAATACAAAAAAGTTTCTCTTAAATCGAAATTGAATTTGAATGACTACTTCTATTGATCTCGCCCGATGTGTGATTGTAGTAACGCTTTTGCCAGCTTTCTCCCTAAGTCAAGTGCAAGTCTATACGCACATAGAAGATTTACTACCAAAATCTTGCTTTTTTTTTGTATCTTTGCTACGTAGGTATAAGCGTAGAGCTCATTAGCCTTTGCTACGCGGAATATCTTTATTTTTCTTTTTAAAACTAAATAATTATTGCAAGCGTCAAATTTGTTAAGTACCGTCCTCTTCGGTGTGACAGTAGACCGGCGCGGCCCGGACGCCGTCGCCGGCGGCGGTGAAGGCGCAGACGGTGACGGAGTAGTTGGTGTAGCGCCGCAGCCCGGACAGCGTCGTGTGCATGCCGGATATCTGCTTCGTCACCGACTCTTCACTGCCTGATGGGAACAAAAAGGATTTTAGTAAGTATACTAAAAAATATCGCAAATGACAGTTGATTCATAAACTATGATTTTAGGATTAATCCGTTTACAATTGTCATTCTTTGTAAGGTCGGATAAGCCAGGGATTGGAAGGAAATAAACTCTGATCGCAAGGTAGCCAAGGAATAATTGCTTCTAATTTTGAAGGGTGTAATAACCTGTTATAAAGGTCACGGCTCACAACAACAACAAACAATCGAAACGCTGTCAACAATCAGGCGTCAACCAGGTGCCGCCGCGCTTTTACGGCTCGCCTAGACGTAGCCGAGGCTGTGCCGATAAAGTTACGTTACGTTCATATGTTGATACCTGGTTGACGGCAAGGCGAAGGCGATGCGGTTACGTTCCCTTTTTGAGTTGATATGTGTGCGGTGATCATAATGTTGGTCCACACACTCTATATCCAAATAATGACGGCAAGTACGACAACGTCATGTTTATTATGCTAACATAATTTTTGTGGCGCTAGCCGTATATTTTCTGCGATATGTAAGAACAGAGTATCAAATAATTTAATAGTTAACCTTAATAGTTTTTGTGTCTTATAAACTGTATATACTACCCTGTTACATTGTCTCTGGGCCTGGCGTTGATGACGTCATGTCGCATCGGCGCTGACCGTACTGACGCAACAGGGTGAACGCGGGGCCGTGAACGGGGAACGGGAGCGGGGCGCACATTCCAGCCAGGTCCACACATAATGTGATCGAGTAGTAAGCTGGCGCTACTTACCATACCAGTCGGTGACGGGCGCGTACGTGACGCGGTACCCCTGCAGCACGCCGTTGCGTCCCCGTAATGGCGGCGGCTCCCACGTCACGCGCACGGACTGCGAGCTCAGCGCCGAGCACTGGAGCGAGCCCGGGGGCAGGCTCGGGACTGGAATACACATATTTTAGAATATACATAACCCTTATGTATTATAACCTCAAACGACGTCCGAGCTAAATTGTCTGCGTTTTAGAAAAGTTACAATTCTACAATCACAGATTAAAATGTTTCCCCCTGATTATTTCCTTTTAGTAGTCTAGATCTACTATTAAACATGTTCCATACTAATGCAACTACTGAGGGATGGGGATATCAGGGATGCGTCGTCCTGTGCATTTGTATTCCTTCAATAGCAGACGTCATGGTAGTCGAACATCCACGTTTGTAGTTTTTATATGCCTCTATTTGCGTATGCTACATGCTTCAGCACAGCATTTAAAAAAATAAATAAAAGTCAAGTCTGATCTTCAAACAGAAAAAAATCTTACGTTAACTTGTTAACACTTACAAAGGTGTATAATGTATTTCATATGTAATTTCTGCACAAGAATCAAACGGGTCAGCAAAAGCAAAAGAGTCATACCATCTTCCATAGTGGTAACAGTTGTGGGCGGGCTGGCGGGGCCGGCGCCGCGGCTGTTGTACGCCTGCACAACCACGGCATACGCCGCGTGCTTCAGCAGGCCGGCGATCTGCGTGCGCGCCCGCGCCGCGCCCGCACCCTCCACCGTGCGTACCGTGTACGACGCGCCGCCCGGGCCGCTCGCGCTTAGGATGCTGCTGTTGCTGTTTAGCTGGAAAATAGTGATAATTGTAGCTGTAAAAGTGTCGTTTTAATATATTATATCATTTATACATATATAAAAATGAATACTTTTCTGTGTGTAATTTATATAATCGTAAATAATCCATTTGTTCATGTGATGATGATGATCTTTAGCAAAGTTGTTGTGCATGTGCCACCGTCGCTTTTTGAGTTAAGCTTTTAAATCGCGGGACACAACTAGTTATAGCTTGAAACTTATGGAAAGTAATACCACAGTAATAAGACTCTCGCGTCCCCTTTCCTTCTTGCGAGATTGATATGATGCATCAACACTGATAGCACACTACCAGATCTGTCGACACATGTATGTGTGGGTACGGGGAAGTAGATAAGTTTACGCTGTATATTTAAGTTACTATATCTATCACTATGCAAGTATTAAGAGTTTGTTGTTTTTTATATTAATAGAATAAATAAATGCTGAGTTTCAGTTACTGTTAAATGAGAAGTTAAAAAAATTAAATCGATACTTAAATCGATGCTTTTATGTAAAATCTTTCGGTATATCCGGTTTTAAAATATTGGTCTTATGTATCATATTTATGAATCTGTGCAATGCAGTCTGTTAGAAAATTGCTAAGCGAACCTTATGCAGTTATTATATTAATTCTATTAACTTAAATATAAAGGGTACCTAAGTAACTAAATACCTACGGTGTAGTTTTAATAGATATAATCTTACCTCTTGAAAGCCGACATAATAACCTAGAATGTTTCCGTTCCACAGGTCCCTCTGAGGCGGGTCCCAGCTGACTGTCAACTCTGTTGAACTCTTGGCCTCCACCCGCACATCTTGAGGAGGTCCGCTCGGAACTGAAAAACATGTATTATTTATAGGCTCTGTTTTATTTCGTTAATTCCTGTGATATTATTTGTGTACAGCTACGCGTGGTCCAGTTAGCTAGTTTAAAATTTTATAATACCTGCATTTATGTTCTAAAAATCAAAGTTCCACTCTTATTGAGTATGATAAGAATACTGGTATCATGTCTTTAGAAACTTTGATCATAATTCTCAGAAAAAAGGAAGAAAAATCCAGCAACGCGCGTGGTATATCCTAGTTGAAATAATAGGGAAAATAATATACTATGTCTACTGTGCTCACCTTCCTCAGTGGTAGTAACCTGCACCAGCTGGCTGGGCTCGCTCTGCCCCAGGCGGTTCTCGGCGATGATGCGGAGGTGGTAGGAGGTGGCGGGCTGTAGGTTCTGCACGCTGGCAGACGTCGCGCTGCCCGGGACTATCACCTTCTGAGGTGTCGTTGGCCACGGCTCTGCGAAGTGATCTTTGTTCTTTAGGTTCGAACCTTTTGGTTCGCCAAATATATTGTACACATTGCGTTCTTTTAGATTGGGTTTTCTTTTAGTAAAAAAAAGTAAAAAGAACATCTTAGGGCCTATTTCACAGGATGCGTTTATTTTGCCAATTAGCTAGTCATTATCTAACTCTAACTCATTATTTATCTGCTATGAACAGATATAGACGCTTCATAACATTTACTTGTATGTAGAAATGAAAGCGAAATGTTTATTTGTAACTTAATTTACTAAAAGGCTAAATATGTTTTAGTAGGGAAAACCAGCCATTATTGTTATAGAAATATTTTTAATCGTAGGAGTTAGGTAAATTGTAATGTTTTTATTTAATATAGGGCCCAATCATTCGGATCCATTTTCATGACTTCCAATAGATATCTACATAGAGGCCAATATAAGGGGAGGTTCGATCACCGCCAAACTTGAAGCAGAATATCTTGATAAT
>LUGF01024867.1:167394-188484 GCA_001625245.1 Calycopis cecrops
AGGTGTATGAGCATCTCGTCCTGTCTGCAGGACACTCACCTCTTGCACCACGAGGTGTATGAGCATCTCGTCCTGTCTGCAGGACACTCACCTCTTGCACCACGAGGTGTATGAGCAACTTGTCCTGTCTGCAGGATAATTACCTCTTGCACCACGAGGTGTATGAGCATCTCGTCCTGTCCGTACGCGTTGGAGGCTCGGCAGGTGAGCGCGCCGGTGTCCTGGCGGTACGTCTGCAGGATGCTCAGCTCCGACACTAGGCCATCGTCCAGTACTTGCTCGCGTATTGTGTATCTATAATAAATTTGGGAAACAATACTTTTATAGCAATGGACAAACCAGTGAGTGATCATAATAATCATTAATAAAATGTTTGAAAGTCGTGCATATTATAACAGTCGTCAATACCTTTAACTGACGTTAAATTATTTTCACTAAACGGCGATATCTTATTTGAATAGCTTACCGCATATATTTAATTAAATTTGATGTCCTGGACATGTAGAGTAGAAAGACACTTGGGGTTATAAGACATTTTCGTATAATAGAGTACATACTAAAGGAACTTTGCACCAGATAGCGCGGCGTAGGTATATCGCTTGTACTATTTTGAATTATAACCATATACCATTACACAAAAAGGTATGGAGAACCACCAAGAGTAACAAATATGCAATCAAATAACTGAATGTTAAATCTGTAACATTAATCTATGGTACTCCTAGAACGTTATGGGGTATCTTTGGGTATCTTTGAGTCCGTATTTCCGACAACGCTATACAATATCAAAGACTCGTTAGCCTCTATACAAAGCTCCTAAATTTCTTATTGCCACGATAACAACACTAAAGCTCTTTATAAGTGACGACATTTTATGCACAAACGACTTCTTGTTACTTTAATTTATTATTTTATAATGTAAAATAGGTAAACTCTGATTCTTTGTATAACAGGATACCTAATGACAAGCAATTACGGATACACACATAATATCTATACATACATATAAAATTCTATGTATGTATGTATGTAATAATATGTTAGTTACCATACCCCTCCGAAACGCCTAGACTGATTCTCATGAAATTTTGTGAGCATATCGGGTAGGTCTGAGAATTGGCCAACATCTGTTTTTCATCTCCATATTTCCACGGGATCGAAACTTACGCGGATGAAACCGCGGAGCGCAGGTAGTACTTATATGCACATCTCTACATCACTACTAATTGAACGATCTTTTTTTTAATAAAACCCTCCAGAAGACAAATATGGCAGCCTCTAGAAAACGACCAAGCATGCCAATTTGTTTTTTCGGACGGATTTGGCCTTTATGTTTATCCAGAGCAAAGAAAGAGATATATCACGAGTCTATTTTTTAAGCACGTCCTTCCAAAAAAGAAACTTCATTTTTCGGTAAAACACATTTTTCTTACGAAAGCATTTCCGTCACTTCTTTTGTTGTGGGCACGCTAAGTCTTGTTTAGTCGGCCCATGACTACGGCTGGTATAACCCTGCCGAAACGTCGAGCAAAGGTATATGTTTTGGCTAGTACCTTTAATAAATATTTTATCGTGTTAAATTTCGTAGAGTACCTAACTACAAAACGTTAATTCTTGATGCAAGTCCTAAATTCCTCTCCGCGACTTTCGAAATTTCTATTCACAAAAAAGCCTTGCCTAACCCTAAATACCGGATGAGGGGTTTTCTTGCCTCTGATCGAGATGGTGCGCGATGGTGTGGTGGTGCGGACTGCGCCAGCTGACCTCTAGAGGCGCGTCGCCCGACGCCGCGCACTGCAGGTGAGCCGCCTCCCCAGCTGTCACCTGCACCGTCTTGCTCTTCATTGGAAACCTCGCAGGAGCTGACAACACACATTATAACCCGCTGTTATTTTTTTTAATTAATTACCACTAGGATACATATTTGCACCTTGAAATGCCAAAGTTGGATGTCAAGATGTGTACAACAATATATACGTATCTATTGAGCAACCTGTATCCTCTAGCTATTATAGGTAATGTAATATTATTATATTTTTGTACACATATTCCAATATACATAAATACTTTCTTTTTATTATATGTCTGCAACTTCATGTTTATCGTTCATAATTATAGTGAGCTGTCAAGCACCAATTTATTTAAATTTTTCTTAAGTGAACAAGTATTTGTACAGCTGATAGGAAATATTTAGTTACGATACAAATATCACAAAATTACCAGGTGCTAATCTTATTTGTTATATTTAGGTACAAAAGTTTGTACGTTTCTTTTACACAAGTAAAAACTAAGCTAATTTATATAAAATTTTAAATACTTCTAGAATCTAGAACACAAAATTATTTCACACTCCAAAAATACAGACATACAGAGAGATATAGCTCAGACAGATTTTAAAAGTAAAGTCTGCCTTAAATTTTCGTAAAATATGTAACTTACATTTCCTAATAAAGTGTCCGTATTACTTCTAACAAATCATGCTTAAAGCAAGAATACAAAAGGGACAATACCCTTGACTATACTACCTACCCTAGTGCTAAGAATGAAGGATTAAGACTTTAAAATAAGGTGCCTAGACCTTATTTTAAAGAAGTCTGTCCTAAGGGAAGTGCAGTTATAAAGATGCGAGTTTGTTTCCGTCAACTGGGTCATTGATAGTGATATATTGTTGGAACGCAGAAGCCAATACCGGCGGTCGTGTAATGCGTTTCACTCGTTCTCGTGGAAACCGACTGTCTCGTTTACAAAGTGACAAATTGCCCAAAGAGTTCTCCCGCTCAGACACGGGCACAAATTGTGTTTGTTCTTCAACTTTATTTCGATTAATTTTATTTTGAAAAAGGTATATTATGATCAATGAAAGACAAAGAGCAGAGAGCGTAATGTATGCTATTGATAATTATTTTTGTACATACTAGTAAAGGCAGGTTTTTTGGATTTTTATATTAGTCCCGATCAGTACATTAAAAAGCTCATTGGTAAATAAGCTACATTTTGGTTTCACATGTTCTGGTTACAAGAAGTTAATATAAAACTCATAATATGTGATAGTTACGAGTTGAGTTAACTAATATACATATTATATACTCCATGAGGATTATGTAGAACTAATGGTAACGCAGACTTTTGCCGGAAAGCTTTTATGAAAGTTGTCAACTGTAATATTTTTGCAACTCTATTCGTTAAAGTAGGTAGCTGATCTGAATTACCTACAGCAATGCCTATAAGATTGGAGTAATTAGTATGCTCTAAACTCTAAAGCATACTAATTACTAGGTAACCTAGTAGTACTAAGGTAAGCCCAATAAAGCGTTTATTTCCGTAGGCACTACTCCGTGGCACTACCGGTAGTGTCACGGGTTTTTTTTCTTTCCCGTAGCACTACTAATCTTATTGGCTGTTCTAACTCATACATTCAAATTACCCGTGGATTACAATAAAGCTCTATCGGATGATGTTGATATTTAATTGAAAACAATATTATTACAAACTTTGACGTCAAAATTATATCAAACTGTGACGTCAATATTATATGAAACTTTGACGTCAAAATTATATTTATTACGAAAATTTAAACTTTTTAATAACGCTTGAGGGATATGCGATGCATAAATTTAATGCGCCTTTATGTGGGACACTGGGAATTAGTGAAATGTGAGGAATGCCTACGCCCTTAATCCAAAGAAAGGGCCCGGATTAAGAGTTTTACTTTGCGCTCTAATTGGAGTGGGGAAAGCCTTTGTGTACGTAACATTACTTGATTTAGTTTAATGAACTGTTTTATGGAATATATTACATCATCTGCGTATTGTATATGCTTTTAATTCTGAGTTTGTATTAAATTAGAGATAATCGTAAGAGTTTTAGTAAGAGGTAGAGCCGGCGCATCCGCGGAGGTACCTCTCGCTTACACGATACCGGCTTAAAGGGTTTGGTGGTGGGTAAAGGAACAATGATAGCGAAAACATGGTCTTCAAATTTCGGTTGGTGTGTCCATTGTTTTTTAATAGCATATTATGTGGAATGTTACCAGTTCGCGTTAACTAACGTGGTTTGGTGCGATGTGTAAGCAGCCGGTGGCCCGTGGAGGGGGGAGAAGAAAGGAGGGCAACGCATATAACGTCTGTGCGGGTGTCTATGGGTGTCGGTAGTCATGAAAATGGTCCCGACTGCTTGTTAGCCCTATTATACTATAAAAAAGATTGCTCCGATCTTTTAATTCGAAGTAATGGGATTTAAGTTACATGTACCTCAAATTGTTCTTGGTCTCAGTGTAGTTTTTTTATTAGGTACAAACGAGCAGCAGTGTTTTGATGACTACCGACGCCCATAAACATTCTCATAATTTTGTAGTTACTCTACGGGTTTCAACACGATAAAATATTTATTAAAGGTACTAGCGAAAACGCCTTTTACCTTTATGTGGTGTAAGCCGGCGAAACGTCGAACATACTCGTAAGTAAGTATATGTTTTCGCTAGTAGGTAACCTAGCCTTAATAAATAGTTTATAACCGTAAACCAGTAAAGTCACTACAAAATGAGTAGCTAACGTGAAAGTCTTAACAAGTATTTTCATAACTGTTCCGATGACGTGTACTTTCTTCCTCTGAAACGGACCACTTTGAAATGATGATATTTTAGAGTCAGCGCACATATTTGCAATCCGACCAAGTCTATGGAGTATCTACTCCAGTGGCCGCTGTGCCCAAGGACTGGCACATTGGACGATCTTCTCGCTGCCAATGCTGCTACAGCTGTGGCACAATGCTGGCCGCATAAAATTTTATCGGCAGAACAATTACTGACTCGAGAAGAAGAACAAGCTTGGTAACTTGCAAAAAGTTTGTTGACTCAAAAAAAGACAGATTAAACTTTTGAGAGATGTGCGGACTGCAACGACTGCATCACTACAATAGAGAGGCATTGCATTATTTTACCAGGCGCTATGTAGAGCCATACGTAAAATTAGTCAACCACAAGGATCGGTATTGGTTTTGCCACATTGCAAGCGATAGAAACTAGCAAACCGTACGTCTTTTGTGCGGTGTATTGTGGATGGCTGGAATGCGTCTTTATGAGACTTGTGCGGATGTCTATGGACCGCAGTATATCATCAAAGAGGTACTGCTTCTTTTCACTTAAAACGTATATCAAATTGAAGGCGTATAATTCTCAGAATTTTCACCTTTACCTTTTAAACATGAGCGGAATCAAATTGAATAAAGCGACCCTGATCGTGAATACTTAGTGTTATTTAATTTGCGTTACAGACAAAGGAATACTTCATTGTGTTTCGGATGGAATTACGGATGACAGGACTGCTAATGGAATTGGGAGGAATTGCGACCAGGCTTTGTGGCTTTTTTATATAGTATAAGGGGGCAAACGAGCAGTCGGAACCATTTATCAAGACTACCTTCGACACCCATAGTCATGCGCATAGAGTTTATATAAATGTGTTCAACTCCATCATATTCCATTCTTCACGGGCCACCAACGACTTAGGCACCGCACGAAACGCGACAGCACAGACGTCACTGTGCCGGTGTCGTCTAAGCCAGAGGTACTTCCTCGGTCGTGGCGGCCCAGTTCGACTAAATGCATGTATGGGTGCAAGCATCTTACCTTAGGTTATGGCTATGAAATGTGCGTTTTTACGGACTAACTGCACGCATTGTTTTAGTCAACCCGGATTATTGGGAGGCTTTACAGGCTCTGGTCTAATATTTTATGTCGACGAAGATGTACGAATGAACCTCGCTATAAACATCAGACAATCATTGGGACAATAGAAGGGAAAACTTAAACTCATCAAGTAACAGTGACCAGTATTTAGTGGCACACACTTGCAGCACCGCGCAGCTGATGCAAATTATGAGGTACCATGTTTGTTGACAAAAATTGACACTAACGTAAATTTGAAGACCATATTTTTCCTTTTTCCTTATGTTACATTTAGTTGTAGCGTTAAATCCGACCGCTTTTAATTAGTGGACGGATGAAGCTTGATAATGATGAAAGCTCTCCTAGATAAAATAGCTGCGGAGTTGAATGTCTGTATTGATTGAAAAGGCATTAGGATAAAACAGCTCAGGTGCAGGTATTATGATTATACTTATTAACAAGGGTATGGGGAAAGTTGCAGACGGTATCCTGAATTAGATTAATTGATCCTAATACTGAAAAGAAAATGAGTCGTCGAAAGTGTATCAGCCAGTGGCGATTGCGGCCGGCGTAAAGTGATAGCTGTGCTGACGCGTTTCATGCGGCGTGTAATTAGCCGGTGGCCCATGGAGGAGGGAGAAGAAAATAGGGCAGCGCATCTGTATAGCCTCTATGCGTATGTCTATGGGTGGTCATGAAAATGGCTCCAACTGCTCGTTTGCCTCCCTATACCATAAGAAAAAACTTATCAAATGAACCCTTTCTCCTAACATAAAGAAGACCAAACAATAATTGCTAAATTAGTCTATTTGCCTCCATATAGCTATGTTCTTATTATTCAAGATATCAGAAGCATATTAATTCCATCCATGCAATGATAATAATTCTCGAAACACAGGTCTTCTCTTGAGCATATACCTACCTAACATCAGAAATATCCAATTGAAATAAAACATTTGCCATATTATATTGTCAGGATATTCTCGATATTTTCTCGAGAAGCTCCGCGATCAAGCACTGGAGAGCACTTACCGTTCACTTTGAGGAATATAAGTTTGCTCAATCCCGCACCGATGTCGTTGCGAGCCTCGCACAGATAGTGTCCCTCGCTATCCTTGGCCACTCGCTCGAACACCAGCGACCCGTTCTCTAGAACCTTCGAATTCCCTTCGAACATAAAATCCTTGTACTCGCCCGGAGTGTTCCCTGTAGGACGGAGAACAAATATAATATCGTCTTTCAAATGAAATATAAATTTATCTTACTGTTTGCACGTTATTACTAGTAAGCCCTTGTGAGTTTGGATCGCCTTTGGCGCTTTCGTACAATAGATAAGACGTGATTTCTTTTTTCTTACTATTTTGTTAATCTTTTATTATTTTATACATAGAAAATAACTTATTTTATATTACAATGTCGCCATAACCTTCTATATATATAAAACTCAAACGTGACATAGCCAGCTATCAACGCACAGCCCAAACCACTGGACGGATCAAGCTGAAATTTGGCATCCAGGTAGATGTTACGACGTAGGCATCCGCTAAGAAATGATTTTTAGAAATTTAACCCCTAAGGGGGTTAAATAGGGTGCTGAAGTTTATATGGATTTCGCGGTTGAAACCGCGGGGCACAGCTAGTTAAAGATATAGTTTAAGAAGAGTAATAACAACAGAAAAAATGTCTTCTTACATCGGTCGCATCAAACTGATTCGGTTGAAAAACAGCATCACCAAAACATCTTATAGATTTCGAAACTTGCCTAATGCCAATACTGTAAATTGTAATACCCAGAAGTTACGCGGTAGGTGGAAACCGAGCATTAACCGCATAATTCAAATTTGCGTAAGTTGGGATATAAATATATTCACAACATAATATCAACTATTTCATTGGGATCGAGTGTTATTACAGCAAATTTACATTTTAGAAGACATTCAAAGTGGTTACGACGCAAGGAGCTTAAGAAGTCTAACTGATATTAAGGAGGTTTACGATCAGTTGAAGTCGCGTAAGCAGAGATAGTGTATGTAAGTCGAGGTATTACTGTATATTAATTAGCATTAAATCATCAATTTAAGCATACTTTTTAATCTCTTTGTCCTAAATAGCCACTCAAACACAAAATTTCAATGAAATGATTTCAAAGGGGGAAGAAGAATGAAACCCAATGTGTGTACCTAGCGGAACATTGAAAAATGTTTTGAGGAAAACTATTCATCTTCTGTATAGCACTGAAGAACCTTTTGAGGAAAAATGTTTACGTATCTGTCCCCTGAATTTTTTGTGTTAGGGCAATAAAGAAACGTGTGGTCCGAATATTAAATGACATGAAAATGGATACGGGCTATTTTTACACTAGCTAAGGGCTGTCTGTGGGGCGAAAGAGTAAATTTTGTTGTTAAATATAATACCAATTATTTTATTAGTGTGTATACCAGCTTTAACCTTATAGATAATTTAACAAATCCATCTATCATAATCTATTCATCCAAACTTGTTAGTTGATTTACAACTTCAGAAAATCAAATTATGAGTAAAAATAATTACAGAAAGCTTAAAACATTTTTCTCGACCGAGAAACGAAATAATATTCTTATGAAAACATAACTTTCATACACAGTCTAAAAAAGGCGCCTGAAAAACGAGGGGTCTGACCCCACATGATGGGATGAGGCAAGGAAGAAGAAGGAGAGAGACTTTCATTCACATTCTAAAAAATGCTATGAAACTCTGAAATTATTTTTTAAAACTATTATGTTAGAAAATCTGGCTTGTAAATTGATTACATTCATATAGAAATAAATATAAAATATTATATACAAGGTTGATAAAAGTGAGAGGCGTTAAATGAAACCACATATTTAGTGTATCCTTTCCAGGCTACACAACACAAATCAGATCATTCGGAGCAATAGCTTAGCCACAGGAATTTTATAAAGTTTTTTCTCACTTCGTACTTGCTGTATCGTAAGCTGATCGGGAGCCCGAAGACTAAGGGCGGCCGGGGTAATTCACCACGTGCGAGGTTGCCGCTCGGTGTAGCCGCCGGTACAAAGCATGATTACATGTTTTCGCGATTTAACTTCTTTGAAAAATGAATTTTCATATACTTGTCGTATACTTTTTTTTAATAGTTTCGGATTAACTGTAGACACTTAGTATACGTGGTTTAATTTAAGGCATCCTTGTATATAAATATAAATAATAAGAATGTCTGATCTACAATGACGTCATTATCTAAACTGTACCATGTGTCACTGTAGACAAGAGTAGTATATAACTATAAACATGCAACAACGTCGTAACTCACCAACAGCCTTTTTCCACGTGATGTTCGGTTTGGGGTACCCGTCGGCTTGGCACTGCAGCGTCACGTCTTGTCCAGCCGCGACCGCAATGTCGCTCGGCTCCAGACGCCATCTTGGCGGTACTAAAACGTCACAGCTTTCAGTGATGGAGTAATATTGTTATGGGTTATTCGACACCATAGATTAGGTTTAGTATTTGCGATAGACAGTAAACGGTATTGTTAATGTTAAAGTGATGCTTACGGTTAAGTACCTAAGCATCGCTAGCGACTTTAACACGAATTATGGAATCGACAGTTTGTAGCATACCGCTCTACAGTAATATGGACTATAGCTTGCTAAAAAAACCTTGGCCTTCAATAAAGTTTGCTTATATTAACAATATTCCAAAAATCATTACTAGGTGAGTTGTCCCAAGTTTGGACGTAGAACTTTTCGTAGACTGACTTCTTCGTTTGTTATTTAATAGTAATTTCGCTAACATTCATTATGTTATGTAAATTACTGTTAAATAACGTTAAATATTACAATATAACAAAGATGATACTGTGTATTGTAGATGTATGTGAAATGTAGTACATTAGCGTTGACACATAGTAAGATTGGCTTTTCATTTTTTATTGGGTTCGGTTGTCTCTCTCGTGGGTGTTATGAAATCTTTATAAGATTGTATATCGCATATTTTATGGCGGTTCTCTTGTATTAATTCTGAATACTTTAACTTTATTAATAAAACTGAGTTAAATACACTAGTCAATTTACTAAAAACTAGCACATCCAGGGATCTCTTTGCATTGTCTTCGTTTATAGTAGAATAAATGTTCTTTAATATAAGGATGTCGGAATTGCAATAAAGCATCAATATGTCGATCGAAATTTTTTAAAATATCAATATCGGTATTGGTATTTTTATTTAAAAATATCGATATATCGGTGTAATATGGAAAAAAATATAATAGACATCCTTTTTATTAAAATCAAGAATAACGATAAAAAATACTAATTATTTATTTATCAAACCAATTTATCTGATATAGACATAATAAAAACTCTCTGAAGCATGACGTGATCAGTGAAGCCGACTTCTGTTAGTGGGTTCTGCGAGATTTACCGAGGACCCTGGCGAGTCGATTCGAACAAAGACAAAAGTATATCGTTTTTTATACAACTTCGATATTGGATATTTTATATCGATATTTCGATCGCCCAAAATATCGATAATATAGAATTTAAAAAAATCGAAATATCGATGTATCGATATTTTTTCAACAAGTCTACTATAATAACCAAAATTCACGTGAAAATTGAAAAAATCACTTCAGAAGTGTCAATTTCTTTCCATATAAGCCTCGATGCAAATAAAACTTTTTGTTTCCCTTGTTTCTTAGCAAACAGTAATAAAAATGTCATATTTACCATTGACCGTAAGCGGTACAGTGAACCGCTCAGATCCGGCGACGTTGGAGGCTATGCACGTATAATTCCCGCTGTGGAGCGAAGTGATGTGCTCGATCACGAGGGAGGCACTGTACTCGTCCATCCGCCTCGTTATTATCCCGCTCGGGGCGTACGGAGACGAAGTGACGGGCTGTCCATTTTTCTCCCATCGGAACGCAATCGGCAAGTCCCCTTCCAATATTTGACAGGAAATAGCGGCCCTCATGCCCTCTCTCAGTAAGTTCGTTAACGGTTGGATGGGCAATATCTTCGGTTGCACTGGAAATATGAAAAGTTTAAGTCAGGGTTGAAAATTTCAGTCAATTTGCGAAATTTACGTGGGCTTCTTTTGTTAATTTGCTATTTTATTTAATTTACTAATTCAATTGTACGAATTCGGTAAAGCAGGATTAGCGGGTCCAATTTTTACTTAATTTTCTTCATTTCGAAATTGTTACTCTTCTACTGAGGGCTGTATTCCAGGTGTCGGGGACACCTGGAATATTATAGCTCATTGATGAAAATGCAAAAGTATTTATTCAAAATAGAATTACAGGAATTACTTTTTGAACGTCAACAATTAAATCTACCACCGGTTCAACCCTAGCCCTGTCCAGAGTCCAGAAACAAACTCAGCGGGCCTGCGATGCATTGACGCATCACATCTGTCACACCAAAGTAGCATCGCTTAGGCTGAAGTTTGTGTTTGTTTATAATTTATATATGTCATTATAGCGTATTTTCATAAAGTCACACCGTTCGTGTTATCTATTTAAAACTTTTCCTTTGTATAAAATCTACCAAAAATGTTTCAACAATCACAGAAGGTATAATGTTTAGATGCAGCATTATAGCCTTTTATAGTCGTAGTAAGTGTCATTGCTGCACCAAAAATAGGCTTTAATTTGCGAGGTTAAGTCACTAGTGCTACGCGGAATGCGTATACCAAGTATATGTACGTATACGAACCAAATAATATTAAACCATAAATAATCCTATGACGTATTGAGATCAAACAGAACTCTCAGCTCTTTCAAACGCGACTTGTTTAGAACGCTACGCTGATTTGTCGACGATCAATTAACCACTTGCCTCTATTAGCGCGGGCTATTTATTAAACGGTGAACATAAAGCAGGTATAAACTTTTATGATATTCGTTAGGGCCGCCGCACATGTACTACTTTTAGCATCGGCGATTTAGACGCTTTGTAAAAGCGGAATGCAGCGACCATACGCTCCTTACCGCAGTTTTAAAAACGCCAAACACGGCGATTTAGTCGCTTTTTGCATGTTAGTTTAGTAGTGAGTGTTGCCGATCAAGCATCGGAGCGGTCTCTAAATCGCGCGATTCTGATACCGCGATTCGTCAATAGCAAATCGCAAATGTTAAAAGTAGCGAGTGTGCGGTGGCTTTTAGCCATACGCCCCGCTTCAGTGTGGACCAACGAATTAGAAATGAGGTACCCCGCTTATTTAATGTTGTTTTAAAACTTATTAGACAAAATTAGAAAGTTTATGGGGCATTTTACAACTTCGCGCGAACACAAACGTTTATACAGCTTTGTGAATGATGTTTATTTAATACATATATGTTTTAGTTTTAAAGCTGGCCATGAAACATCAACGTCGGTACAGTTATTGTTTTTATTTTAACCATTACCTAGCATTTTTTTCTTGCCAGCTTGTTAATTGCAGAGGTTAGGTTAGGTATACTTAGGTCTTTCTGTATTTTCTTTATGTATTATTCCAGCAATATCGGTATCAGAATAGAGAGCAAAAGCATCTTCTGGTGTCGGGAGCCAAGATTCTCTTTGGGTCGCTGAGTTAGCGGAGTAATTACTTACTCCGTAATCATTAGCAGGAAGGGCTAGCGCAATGGAACCAAGAACGCCAAAGTAGATGCGATGTCTCTAGTTTTTAATATACAAAAATAAGTTTGGATAATTCATAAAAAGGTGTAGTATTCCAATCGTATATTCTTTGCATGTTGGTGTTGAGTTGTCGCTCTAGAGTGTAACAGTTGATTGTATAAAATTCCCTACACAAAAGTCCTCCAAAAGAACCTCGTTTGCGCGAAAGTATAATGCTGCCCTTGCATCCTACTTTACACTATAAAATGAACAAAATTTAATTGAATTCCTTTCCGTGTTGCTTTTTAGTTTCCACAATGTTCTAGGTTTTATCTTATAAGCTATAATACCCAAGGCATATTGTAAATTGTGAGATTGGCTGATGTACATGTTTTACTGAATAATTTTGCATTTTTGCTTATTTATTTCTTACCTTTTTTGTTACCATATAAGTACCTAAGTCATACAGTAATCTTGGCTGATGTTGTACATGTTTTTTCTTTAGTATTTTGCCTTTTTGCATTTTATTAAACTTTTTTTAGCCGAATTTACGAGTATATTTGTCTATTTTGTATTATTTGTTGAGATTGGTTGAGGGCGGCTTCCATTGTACGCTCTCACGTATATACCTACCTAATTCTGTTGTTTTGTTGTTTTATTACTAACTAAATAAGTAAGAGTAGGTTTAGTAAGATGTAGTGCACAGTCGAATAGAGAGGTACCACTTTGGAGGTACCTCAAGCTAAGACGAAAGTGACAGCTGTGTTGCGTTTCGTACTGTGTGCAAATAGCCGGTGACCCAAGGTGAAGGGAGGGAGAACAACGCAACCCATTTGTATAACATCCATGTGGAACTCTATTACTACTACTCTACTCTATTACCCAAGATCTGCACTTCCACATCTCTCCTTGCCGCGTGTCTCTGCCTGTTGGCCGCCTGGCAGGTGTAGGTGCCCGCGTCCTCCCCCCGCTGCGTCTGCTCCACTATGAGCGTGCCGTTGGGGAACACTCGCTGGCGCCGGTTCAGGGGTAGAGTTTGTCCGTCTGTTGATAGACAAAATGAAATTTCATGTAAACATAACTAGGACTTAGAGAGAGACTTAAGAATCTTAACATTAAGTCTTCATTTAAATGAAGACTTAATGTTAAGATCGATAAAAATGTATATATATAGTTTAAACCTAAATTAATTGATTAAAGTTATGGTATGCTAATCGATCTGTGAACACATTTTTGGCCGTCAAAAATAAAATTTGTTTAATATACATAATATTACTCCTTAATAGTGTAGTTTTCTGTTAGTCAAATAATTTTTATTGATAATTGATCGGATCATAAAAAATCTTCAGAAGATTGTGTTGAAAGTTTTACTTCATTGATTAATAGTAGGTATAAATACATTTGATAAAACTATAAAAATGTCTCTTAAATTTCTTTATAATCTAAACTTTTAAAAAAGAACTTGTAGTTCGAGTAAATACTGGCCATAAAAATAAATTTAAAATGTAAATATGAAACTTTAAAATTGGAATTAACTTTGGAACAGTATTCGAAAAGCGCATCGCATTTGAAACTTTGTTTTAAACTGTCCAAATATATTCTGCGTCCGCTGTGAACTGCCGACATATTCCGCGTCAGTAGACACTTTCGCGGTTACAATTTCAAATTTGATTTTATTCTATTCGTTTCGACTGTGTTTTTTTTTTCAAATATATTATTTTTACTAAATGCCAGTATTTTTTACAGAATCTGATTACTCCTACGTAGGCGAAAACCCTTTAGGCGGATACATTATTTTAATTGAATGCCAGTATTTTTACTGGATGGTGTCGACTAATAAACGAACATATTTAGGGCGACTGGAATGTTTTAATGAATAACTTGGCACGGCATTTTATAATATTCATGAAAACATAACAGTTATACTTACAACAATCTTGATACTATTTTTACAACTCACTCAGTTTACGGTATAGGTTCTTCGTATATTTTGGTACCATGATAAAGTAAGTTTATAAAAGCTATTTTTACATCAGCTGAATTGGAATTATGTTTTGAGTAGTTTGTGAGATTCCGGTGACCTCTCAGAAAGATGTGTCGTAGCAGGAGGAGGATCTTACGCAAGAAAAAACTAGTGCAATATTATGCGCGTAGCCACAGGCAAAAAGCAAAATTAATGCTCACGTATATTCACTCCATCATAAAGACTGAAAACAAACAGTAATAAACACTAAAATAAATTTGCAATCTGCACTAACAAACCCGTCCACATATCGGGAAAGAATAAACTCGTTAAATGCCCCTTACTAATGAAAGTCTATGAAAAGATGGGATGGTTGTTGACAAGGGTCGCAGCGGAAAAGGAAAATTACGAGGGAGTGACCGGGGACTTAATTTGATCTTACCCTGTAATTCTGTTAAACGAGCTGGGGATTTTACGCTCTGCTATTTTCTATACACTTTTGATCGCACGGAGACTGGAGACTAGTGATGGGCTAAATTGGTCTTGGTCTTGCGGTCTTAGTCTAGGTGTAGCGAAAAAGCAAAATCGAGACCAGGACTATCCTTAGATTGGCAAAACCAAGATCAAGACCAAGAAAGAATCAACAAGAACAAACCCAGAAAAGAAAAATTACAAGGGAGTGACTGGGGACTTAATCTGATCTTTCCCTGTAATAGGGAATATGCATGTATTTTTTTTATATTATTATATGATAATTTACATAATTACATTAATGTAAAAAAAATACCAGCGCTGAACAAACAATATTAACTTCAAAAAAAATGTTTCAAATTAGTAGGCCGATAGCAGCTTTTTAAACGATCGCCATTTTGCCGCGCTGGCATGACGTCACGCATCATAACAACCACCAATGGCAATGCTCCAATGCTCTTTGACAATCACATTATTATGATATTTGACGTCACAATTCATGCCGACCAATGGCGTGCGTTTCACCTAATTCAATCTTCCCGCACAATTTTTGCACTTTTCAATAATTATTTTCTGATTGAAAACAAAATTATACAAAAAAATATTAATACGTACGCACATCTACAGGAAAAGACTTTACATATAAAAAAAATTATCATTATTTGAATCATACGCATATTCCCTATTCTGTTAAACGAGCTGAAGATTTTACGCTCTGCTATTTTCTATACACTTTTGATCGCACGGAGACCGGAGACTAGTGATGGGCTAGACTGGTCTTGGTCTTGCAGCCTTAGTCTAGGTGTTGCGATCAAGCAAAACCGAGACCAGGACTATCCTTAGACTGGCAAAACCAAGATCAAGACCAAGAAAGAATCAACAAGAACAAACCCAGAAAAGGAAAATTACAAGGGAGTGACTGGGGACTTAATCTGATCTTTCCCTGTAATTCTGTTAAACGAGCTGGGGATTTTACGCTCTGCTATTTTCTATACACCTTTGATCGCACGGAGACAGTTGGAGAGTAGTTATAAGCAAAATTGGTCTTGGTCTTAAGAAAAAGCAAGACCAATACTAACCTTAGAATAGCAAGACCAAATCAGAATCAACAAACACAATACTAATACCAAGACCGTTTATGCAGGACGCAAGACAACCGAAAATACTTATATGAAATAAAATGTTTCCAACAACAACTAGCGTTCTAAATTTTATTGGTAAATGGAAAAACAAAGGAACTTTACCACTTTTTGAAAAAAAAACAAAGATCTAAAAATGTTCCAAGAGTAAGTATTCTTGGCCCTAACGTCTAGATAACACAGTTTATTTAAATAACTCATTTTTTCTTTGTGTTTATAAAGAAAAAGTAATTCTACACGACAAAGTCAAAATCCAAGTGTACAAGACCAAGACCAATTCTGTCCAGGTCTTGGTGTTGGTTTTGCGTTGCTCATCACTAACGGAAAGAGGAGCGAAACTAGTGTAATCGTCGTATTTGGGTCAGATTGTTAAAAAAATAAAATAATATCTGTATAAGTCTGTGGGATAACTGTATAAGTCTGTATAAGTCTAATCTCTGTATAAGTCTGTGGGATAACTGTATTAATTAATGACAATGTGAGTCGTTAAATCCCCAGGTAAAATTGTGGACGAGTTTTATATTCTGCCGACCCGTGCCCACTTCGTTGGACGTCAAAAATAGACTGTTCTCTTTTTGACGTTGTGGATGGGAGAGTACATTTAACATTATAACCTTTATTAATATTGATGTTACTTGGATTTAATCTGGAATTGCATAAAATATCTACACATATTTATTTCTGTTATTAATATGAATAGTTGCCAAGCGAACATACAGTATTCAACGAGTTTGTCCTACGCTATTGCTATGCTATTTGTTGACTATCCATGCCTATAAACGTGTCCTAAGTTCGCATATATGTTGGCTACTCTACTAGGTACTCAAAATCTTATTTTTTTATAGTAAATGGGGGCAAAAGAGCAGTCAGAGACTATAGATGACCACCCTTTGGCGTCTGGCTACTCATAAACTGCACGAAACGCGATAACTGTCACCTTACGGCGGCAACACGTGATCAACCTCCCCGGTCGCACCGAACTACCGACCCAATTCAGCAGCTCTTCTAAAAGCCAGTTGTATTTCGCTAATGAGTTTAACTTCACGATAGCATTGTTATATTATGTGGAGCATGTCAACAGCGTGACGTCAGTGGACCAGCGACGTATCTGCTTGCTTACCCCCGTTTCTCTAACCTGTTGCTACGCGGAGACGAGATCTCCCCTGAGACAAATTCGATATTTGTGTCGTGAAAATGACCCGTATTTTTTAATTTAATTGAATTTCGTAGAATCCGTTGTTATTAAGAGTAGGTGTTTTTTCTTGACTACATCATAAAGTAGGTAATGTTTTTACAGCGTAATACGTATGCTTTTTTGTATATTTCTAAGTTTAGTGCCGCACTAAACGCGACCGCATAGGCATAAATATATAAGACGGTATCCCTTTAAATGGCGCGACACTGGTACATTCAATTTCAATTTATATTAAGCTGACGGGTTTTATGTTCTTTAATTAAATGTTAAAGTATTATTTAACTGAAAACAAATATAAATGTTTCTTGTCAAAATATTTTATAAGATCAATTTAATATTAAGCGGGTTATTAAGTTAGCGGATTAGCCGATTAAGGTAATACGTAATGCGAAATTAATTTCATATGTCTTTTAGAAAATATGCGAATAAAATTTAAATTAGTTATTCTTTCACGCAAAAATTGCTGAAGGGATTTGAATGGCACAGGTATAGATAATAATCTACGTCTAATCTTATAACGTATAAACTACTTTATATCCTATAAAATGCAGGTTTCCTTTGGAATGAATTTTAAGGGGGCAAAACCGGGCACAGCTAGGTACAATAATTTTTAATCGACTATTGCGTTTACTTGGCACATGGAGGGAGACGAAGGAAGGAGGGCAACGCACCTGCGGATATGCTGATATCTATGGGCGTCGGTAGGCATGAAATTCGCTCCGACTGCTCGTTTGCCCTCGTATTTTATAAAACTTGCGTGTGCTTAATGGAACTAAAAAGCCAACTGGCAGCACTGAATCATGTAGTGAACTAATTCAGACTAAGCGAAGCATGAGCCGGATATAAAAGATATACCCGGGTGATTTGTGGCATAAGTTCAAAGCGGAGTCAAAGTTACTTTGTCGCTGTACAAAGTTACGATAATGATTTAGGTGTTATAAGCAGGAGAACGAGCGCCGCGTCACGTATTTCCAAGTGCTTTTATGAATAGTTTTTGAACAAAATGTTTATTTTATAGGACACAGTTCATGTTTATTTAATTTGATATGAAATTTTATGAAAAGCTGTGCTCCGTGATTTTAGCCGCATCACATATATAATAAACTTTACCCACATATTACACCCCCTAGGGGTTGAAATTTTAAAAATCCATACCTTCTCATAAAACTGTGTGGGCTTATGCACGACAACTTGGCTAAAGATCACCACATGATCAAAAGGATACCTATACGATTCTATTTATTTTTTCTTTAGGAAATATAGATAAATATTCGTTTATTATATATATAGCCACTACCAAATCCTCTATTTCTCTACACCGATGGGACAGCAGTCAGATACGACCGGGGAGAAACGACCGGCACTCCAAGACACGGGTGTATTATACATATTATAACGGTATTTATAACAACTTCAACTTTTTATTAGGAAAATCCCATTATCACCTTTGGTCCGATATGGGGCTCGAACCCGGGACTTCACGACCAGCAGAATATGCCAGAAGTCCACGAGACCACCACACACCTAATATTATATTATTAAGAAGTGCCACGTAGTGCAGCGGAATTTGACCGGCACAAGCGGGCTGATACCTCTCGCTTACGTGTCACTGGCGTGAAGTGACGGCTATGTTGTCGCGTGTCGTGCGGTTGTGCGGCCTAATAATTGTAAAAGGTAGTGCCACACTGCATACTTGCATGAAGCCGAATTGGGCCGGCACGACCGGGGAGCTCTCGCTTACACGAAACCAGCGTAAAGTGATAGCTGTGCTGTCGCGTTTCTTGCGGTGTGTAAGTAGCCGATGGCCCATGAAGGTGGAAGGTAAAAGGAGGGCACATCTGTATAGCCACTATGCGGATGTCTATGAGCGTCGGTAGTCACGAAAATGGCTCCGATTGCTCATATGCCCCCCTATAATATATAAAAAAAAGGCCACAGCCTACTCACAAACCAAAGGCGAAATGCTGCATGATGGTAAACATCGAAAGACTCTGACAGTGCACGCACCTTCATACAATAAAATAAAAAGACGCTCATGTTCGTCCTTGAACGTGATAATTCTGACGAAGATCGCAAATATTCTTCGCACATCTGAGGCTATAATATAAACATTACCGACATAAATGAAATTGCCACGTAAAATTCCTTAAGCGATATAAAATTAAAAAGCTAGTGTCAGCGGGCGGGGGATCATGGCGGCAAAAATTGAATTCGCGCGTAACGTAATATAGGCGGGGAATCATGTAAATTTATTATCATTAAAGTGTAATTTGCTGGGAAACGTTAAAGTAAAATACATTACCGAGACAAGGTTCTTTCATGTTATATTTTATAGATTACCTGGCTGTTCTAGATCTGATGACGGGGTTTTTTTCATTTTTATGTTATTTACATTTTATAATCTACTTTATACCTACCTGTTGCATATCTTATATTATATTATAATAATCATGAAAATTTATTACATTCCAGAGAAATTTGCTGGGAATCGTTAAGCTAATTTAAATTACCGAGACAAGGTTCTTTCTTGTTATATTTTATAGATTACCTGGTTGTTCTAGATTTGATGACGGGGTTTTTTTCATATTCATATTATTTACATTTTTTAATCTACGTTATACCTGCCTGTTGCAGATCTTATATGATATTAATCATGAAAATTTATTATAATTAAAGTGAAATTTGCTGGGAATCGTAAAACTAATTTAAATTGCCGAGACAAGGTTCTTTCGTATTTATATTATAATATACATTTTATAGATGATCTACGTAATACCTAGCTGTTCCACAGAAGCTTTTATATGAATATTAAATATAAATATTATTAATTGACTGATAAGTGCATAATGTATGTTGAAAGTAAAGATATTATTGTTTTATGTATTTCATGTTTTATAGCATCGAAGAAAATCTAAATAATGGACTGTCTATGTCTCTCAACATTCATACAGCTTTACAATGGGATAGATAGCAATTTACTCTGTACCACTTCCCCATCACTTCAAGGGAGGGGTGCGAAAAGCGCGAAACACCATGCATTGACTTGTGTTTAGAAAGAGCTGCATCAAGAAATAATACGAAACAAAATCTTTTCTGATTCTTTTTTCTAATTATGTGACGACGATATGAATGTGGTAGTGAGTGTAGACTTCTATAAAATAATAGTAGTAAATAGTGTCTAGTTCTAAATCAATTAAGCAAATTCTTTTTCCTTCTACTTGAATGTCATTAATAATAATAATCAACACAAAAATTGAATTGAAAAAATTCAACGACGATGTTCAGTAGGTATAGGGTCAGTAGGTACATTGCGTCTACACTGTCGCGCCAATTATTGGCAGAATTGTGCACTTTTTTAATAAAAATATTAATATTATTAAGACAGCAAGAACAACAAGAAAATCTCAATTAACAGTGATTGACATTCTTTTATTTTAATTTTGCTGTTTAATATCTCAATTCAACTCTAGAATGCACGTATTAGGAAGTAAAAGTGCTACATCTATATTTTATATCCGATAGATAGACCCCTGTTGGCAGATTCATATTTTTTTAAAGTATAGAGGGATGAAACGGCAATCAACAATAAACTTAATAAATAAATCAGGATAATTTGGCGGTTCGTAAAACAAACGCATTAACAACCGCATATGTATATGCGACGCATTTGCGTTGCCCTCTTTCACCTCCATTGGGCTAGCAATTGCTACAACGCACCCAATAATGTCTGCAAAAAGCTACGAATCGCAATCCTGACCCGACAAATGTTTCCGCATGTAAATTCTCGAGAATTCTACAATTGAAATTCTTACATTTGAAAATGTTTTTCCATTTCAGCATGCCGAAGTCCGAGTATAACGAAAATGGAATAGAATATGTCGTTCCTTTCGTCAGCGTCGAGAGCGCATATATGAATAAGAATTTTGTCGGCTTATATATAAAATTCTCGTGTCACAATGTTAGTTACCATACTCCTCCGATACGGCTCGACCAATTCTCACAATTTTTTTTTTATTTTTTTTTTTATTTTTGGTAAAGGGGGCAAACGAGCAGTCGGA
>LUGF01024867.1:202500-216804 GCA_001625245.1 Calycopis cecrops
ATGTCAAATTGCTTAAATTGAGTTTTTTGTTGTCTGAGCTATAATAGTAGTTATTATAAGTCAAGTATTGAAAACATAAGTAGAATGTTACAACATTAGTGTAGATAAAATATATTATGATAATATTTTTTTTGTCCACGATTTTTTATTTCTATTCAACAGATTTTTAGTAATTTTGATACCTGTTTTTTATCTTAGATAAAGTATAATATACTATACTTTATCTAAGTTTGAAAACTTTGAAACTTTTAATTTCAAAGGTCATTTTCAAATTCAGTTGTTATCTTTTTTTAATACAAATGGAAACGAGCAGTTGTGTCACCACCAAAACTGACTTTATATGTAGTTATAATCACAGAAACAGAAATTGATTTACGCTATTAATACAAGAAAGCTCGGTACGTAAATAATTTAAAAGATGTTCACAGTATATATTTGCATGTAGCTCTAGCCGACGGCACGTTAACAATGTGGGAATTGAATCTCGACGGATGTATCGGAGACTGCCTCGACAGGCAAATGGAAAAACTATTCGGGCAAAAAGGTTTTACGTTAAGACGTCAGCGAAAGGAACGTAAATATTTTTGTTTGTATTCGGAATTATTTGGATTATTCTTAAGATCTACCAAGTATTTTTGTGTAAACGTTGACTGAGCTATGTTTATACATGTTAATATAATTTATTTTGTAATTTATATTGTGGCAAGATAAATAATTATATTATAGTTGGATTCAATTGGCAGATGTTGCAGCATTGCGTTATAGGGGCTAGAAAAGATACAAATATAAAAGTCTTTGTATATAGCTATATAAAAAATATCCTTTCCCACTCTTCGAACAATACATGAATATTTTACATGACGCCACTATTTCGAATAAATTAATAGGTATGAATAAAGAGTGGCGAGTGGCGGCCACGCACCGGTAGATGGAGCGTTGGACGGTAAGGGACTTGTAGCAAAGACCAATGACTAGCTGTGGACGTCTTTTGGCTGATATTGATGATGCTGCTGATGATGATGATGAT
This sequence comes from Calycopis cecrops, assembly GCA_001625245.1. Classification (NCBI taxonomy): domain Eukaryota; kingdom Metazoa; phylum Arthropoda; class Insecta; order Lepidoptera; family Lycaenidae; genus Calycopis; species Calycopis cecrops. The sequence goes on from LUGF01024867.1 coordinate 203,528, forward strand.
AATGATCTTTGGGGGAGGGCTAAGCCCAGACTGGATGATGGTGAATATAGATAAAGAATGTTTTTCAATTATTTATTTGTAAAAGTTGCTGAGTTTTAAATTCCAAATATCTTCGCTACTTTAAAATTTGTAAAGCTTAGGTAGTCTTTCCACATTATAAGAACAAGGCTTGGTGTAGAATGAAAAATGTCTTTGAGTTTGAGTTTGGACGCTCTTCTTCGCAAGTTTCATTGTAATACAAGCACTCTAAACTTTCACTCTGACACCGTTGTATTAACTATTACTTGGAACAAAGACAAAATTAAAATAACTCATCTCTCGGAGCTGGGAAGTATTTTCTCTTACGTAGCGAAACTTTAGCACCTACTTCAGGGGAGTTTGTAGGACAGGAAAGACCAGCTCGTGATATATTTTAACTTAAATATATTTTAAGCTACAAGAAATTTATACTATGATGCCTTAGTTATTTCTAGGCGGCCTTAGTTTCTTGCAAATGAGGGATATATAAGGCTTTTTGAATTTTATTTTGTGTTTTAAAAAATCCGTATGATATTTTGATTAAGTTGAAAGAAATTGTACAAGTTTATGTCATTCAAGTAAGGTTTAGTATTCATTATTGTAATTTAAAAAGTTTAAACATTTTAATCAGGAAAAACGGAATGATGCAAATGTGAATTTTAATTACTCTTTTCAGTTTATCTTGACAGTCGCAGAAAATGTTATGATAATGACTACCAACATCCATTAATATCAGCAGATGCGTTGCTCAACTTTATTTTATCCCCTCAATGGGCCACCGGCTCTTCACAAGCCGCACTTGGTGGTAGTATCATGAGTGCCAGAGGTACCTCCGCAATCATACCGGCCCAATTCAGAAGTAATGAGGAATGAAACTACCTCTTGCTGACGAGTAGTGGTAGGTCTATGTCCAGCAGTGGATTTCTTCTGGTCGTTGATGGTGATGATGATGATAATGATGATGATGATGATGATGATGATGATGATGATGATGATGATGATGATGATGATGATGAAGACGATGATGATGATGATGATGATGACAACAATAGATGTTTAAGGCTAAGTGAAGCACTCACCTCTAGTGCCGGTAAAGTTCCAGTCGGTGTCGTGCGAGTGCGCGCTCCTGGCGGTCGGCGTGCGGCGCGAGCGGTTCGCCACTGACCCGGATTTGTTGTCCGCAACTGTACACGATGCTATATTAGTAGAGAGAAACGAAAAAAGAAATAAAGAACGCAAGAAATGAAGAAAAAAAAGAAAGAAAATAAGAAAGAAAATATATTTTATTGTAGATATTTTAAATATTGGTTATGTACTAGTTTGATTCTAGAATTCCTTAGACTTGTTGTCTGGAGGAACTATTGTAGATTTAGTAATAGGTAGTGCAATTCGGTTACGTGCATGCATGCATGTAGCCGAATTGGGCCGGCATGACCGGGGCGGTGCCCTTTCGCTTATACGAAATCGGCGTAAAGTGACAGCTGTGCTGCTGTGCTGTCGCGTTTCGTGCGGTGTGTAACTAGCCGTGGCCCATATAGGAGGGAGGAGGATAGAGGGCAACGTATGTCGCTGTAACGCTGTATAGCCTCTGCGTCTATACGCGTCGCGACGCCTTTAAGGTAGTACCTACTACAGGTACTACCTAAAAAAACATTATTATAGATTTTTAAAAATTGGTTTTGTACTGTTTTTGATTATAAAAATCCTTAGGCAAGAAATCAGTTGTATCTAGATATCCCTTTATTTCTTTCATTTAAAGATCTTAGAGAAAATGAATAAATGAAACTAAGTAACAAAATAATTGAAATGTACGGACTTTTAAAAAAAAAATATTATTCCAACGGGAATCCTAAGGAGATGGAAACCGAATGCCATAAGCATATTATAATGCAATAATTGCAATAACCATACATATAATTGCAAAGTCAAAACGAAAAGAAAAGAAAAGTCGAAAATAGCACAATACACAGTAAAATAATATATTAAACCGATAAAATAATATAATAAATTTAATATATGTATAATACCAATGCAAATTATTCCATCAATATAATAAGATTTCGAAATACTATGAAGTTTACCTTCAATAATGTATTCCGCGATGCCATAAGCCTGATCCCGGGTGTTGCTGGCAAAGCACTGATATATCCCCTGATCGACCTGCTGCGAGCTCCTCACATGCAGCCTCAACCCATCCTCCGATATCCTGATCTTCTGGCTGTTCTTCAGTATCTTCCCATTGTGTATCCAATACACCACTTCGATTGGATGTCCAGAAACTTTGCATTCAAACCCGACGCTGACGTTGTATTTCGTCCGCAATATTTCTGGCTTGATGCGGACGGAGATTGGTTCTGAAATGGGAATTATGTTTAATATTCCCTGTTTTCCGCTGGGAAAATTAATAGTTGGGAATTTAAATTTATTTAGAGCGCATTGTATAAACGTGGTTCCCCTCTATCTTGCACAGCTGCATAATTATCTGAGAGAAATGTTATTCCATCCTTTGTATAAAGGATCCTAATACCCCTGACAGAATATACAGCGGTATTGCACTTTTGTATATTAGATTTCCTTTCCGGGGATAACGTGTTTTATCATTAAGCTCTTTCTGTGAACTAGCTGCAGGGGTTTCAGTATAAATAGCATAGATTCAGCTCGGTTAAATTATTTGTTTGTTTTAAAAAAATAAAAGAACATTTTAGTATGATGTGGATGATAAAAATTATTCATCACATTCATCATCAATCTGATTTAATGATCACGAATAGGTGGACAAGTACCTTTGTTAGTATAATTATTCACAGATTTATGACCCTTCTCGTTAGTAGGGTAATAAATTTTACGGAATTTTATCTCTTGTACCCAATTATCATATGTTTTTATTATTAAAAACATTCTGTTTACAATGTGTCCCGCAAAACCATTTGCACAGTTTGTCTGCGGGATCAAGTCCCTTATTTATTACAATATTTATTTAATTTATCACTTCATTCAATACTTTGAGTGTGAGAATAGTAGTTAGGAAATTAAGGCTCCTTTTCACAAAAATGCGTATTATGAGTTATAGGATTACATTACTTAGTAAGAGGCTACTAAGGCTGTAGGAATCCGATGGCCTATAGAGATGTAGGAGGAAGAAGGGCAACGCATCAATATAATGGCTCCAACTTCTCATTTGCCGCCCTATACTATAAAAATACACTATAAAAATGAGTTTGAAGTACAGAGACTTCTTGCTCGCATTGTTCATGAAGATCAATTTTTTATCGTTTTTTATCTGGCTTGATACCGTCCACTCGACAAAGACACTGGGAGCCACAGATACTCAATTCTGTGATGACGTAATGTCGTATAAAGCTGACCTGACAAAAAGTGTGAAATACTAAGATTGTTCGCTCTCCACATTGTTCCACACATAGACTAATTTCCAGCGTTTTTCTTGGTAACACTTGACGGAATATTGATTTTCATACAATTTCAACTATTTATTGATATAATTGTACATTTACGAACATCTTCGTTTAATCATAATAAGGTATCTATTCCATTTTCTCTGGATCATTCTCTGTATCTTCAGCGGACCGCTGAGCTTAGACACACGGGGTTTTGTTTCTATAAAAACTTAATGTAGCATGTAGCATATAGTAATAGATATTGTCATGCTGCATTGAAACGAAATTAGGCCGGCACGACCAGGAAGGTATCTCTCGCCTCTCGCTCACATTATACCGACCTAACGTAACAGCTATGTTGGCGCGATTCGTGCGGATTTTGAGCCGCTGGAGACTAATAGGAAAGGAGCATAACAGTCATGCGGATATCCATGGACCTTACAAGGCTCTGACTGCTTGCTTGCCATCCTATTAAAAACTAACCAGTGACGACGAGAGTGAAGTGCGCGGACTCCCCGCCGGCCGTGTTGTTGAGCCAGCAGATGAACCGGCCGGCGTCGTCTCTCGCCAGCCGCCGGATGCTGAGCATGCCGCCCGCCACGGAGGCCCGCGGCCAAAGGGACGTCTTCTCTATCGCGACCAGCTGGTCGTGGTGCTCGCGAAACCACCTGCAACAATACATAAATAAATGTGTGTTTGTTATTCTTCCTTCCCTCTATCCACGCAAAACTGAAGGCCTACGTAATTGCTATAATCATTATACAGTTTTTTGCTTAGTAATCAAAACTTAGAGGAAAACTTAAAAGATTCCAAGCCTTTAAATCGTGTTCAGTAAACTCTCTCTTCTCTTAGTCTATCTCTGGCTATATATAAGATTGATACAACCGAGAGGCGTTTAATGAAACGTGCTTCTATATATGCTTTCATTTAACGCCTCTCGCAATGTATCATGTCCAGGCTACACAACAAAAATCAGATTCATCAGAGCAATAGATTAGCATCAGGAATTTTTAAAAGTTTTTTCTCACTTCGTACACGATTTGTTACGCAGGTCACAACAAGTCAGTCTAAATGTATTATTTATTAAGCTCTTTAAGTTCTTTGAAAAAAGTATATTCGTATACTTCTCGTAATTTTTTTTTTAAGTTTCGGATTAACAGGAGGAACTTATACTTGTTGTTGTGGTACGTGGTTTAATTTAGGACATCTCGCTTTTATCAACGTTGTATACGTATACTACCTACTTCTCAGGATATAAAATATATATTTCCACATACAGGATTAGTCTGTTCAAAAGCATGCTTGCTTTGAATAGCATTTTTTTTGTTTTAGATGCGGTTGCTATTTATTGGATAATCTGTTTATGCAATGAATCGTATACAATCTTAAAACTGACTTGTATAACTTTAAACAAATATCAAATATAAAAGTATTCTATCAAAGTGGACCATTTGATATAGAAATGGCGAGCTAAAACAAACAAAGAAACCTAATAATAGTATAGACTAGAGCCATAGTAATTAGTCTCACGTAAAATTACCAAGTCTAACCAAGGTATCAATTCTCCAGCCAATTAAGAGCGGAAATGCAAACAAGCGACTCGGCGTGGTTGAATATAATTAAAGTGGAAAGGATTTATTCAAAATAACCACAACGTTAGGGAGAAGGGTGTATGAAGCACAAGAAAATAATGAAATACCTTTTTTGTAGCACAGGAGGGAAACTAGCAATCGGAGCCGTCATCATGACTACTGACGCCCATAGAAATCCGCATCGAGTTAAGCAGATGCGTTACCATCCTCTCCATGGAACACTGACCACTTACACACCACACAAAACGCGACAGCACAACTGTCACTTCACGCCAGCATCGTGTAAGCGAGAGGTACCTCCACGGCCCGCGGCGTGCCGGCCAAGTTCGATTATACTTTCATTCAAATCTAACCTCTCTTACTTTGTGATTACGAATGCGGTCGGCAATGGATACGCTACATTTTTTTAGCAACGATCTCATCTCGAGTGATGTAATTATTTTTTCATGCCCTTTCTGACATACCCGACTCTCTTACTTCTATACAATAACGTGAGCAGACATAAAACAGGGCAAGCCTTAAAACCGTGCTTTTATCAAACTTTCCCAACGCTCCATTCGCTCCTTCGCACACTCTTCTTGCGACATTTGCGGTGTACCTTCTATCCCTGCTAAAAGCATAACCTAGATAAACAAACTCATTGACTTGCTTCAATTCTACTTCCTCACCACAACTCTTACGTATTCCCGTAAACTTTGAACGTTGATGTTTTTATTTGTAAGAAGAGTTATATCTGCATTGTAGCCGAATCAGGTCAGCACAGCCAGAGTACACTCGGACATTTTGGTTTCTTGGTAATATTTAATATAATTTAATATTTTAATCTCTTTGTTGCTGTTTCAGTTGCGATTGCGAGTTCAGTTGCGATCTGGCAATGTAATTCTTCCTTGCATGGCCCAATATAAAATATCGTACGCACAAATGTAATAGGAAGTTTTGCACTTTATTTTTTTCTCTATACATATCGCAAAGAAATGCAAGTTCTTGAGTCTCAACCATAATCTCTACATATATAAAATTCTCGTGCCACAATGTTAGTTACTATACTACTAGGAAACGGCTCCACCGATTCTGTAAAATTTTGTGAGCATATCGCGTAGGTCTGAGAATCGGCCAACATCAATTTTTCATCTCATTATTTACACGGGATCGAAACTTACGAAGGTGAAACCGCGGAGCGTGGCTAGTTTAAATATAAAAAGATGTGATTTATCGTAGAATATGCGCATTATTAAATGTAAGGAGCATCGGGACGTTCCGGTAATATAATAAAAGTAAAACCCAGACATCACAATGACCTCCCAGACAATAAGGCTTTGTCTACACCTTTCAACGTATTCAGCCAACTTCAGCCAAATGCCTTTTCATATTGGACGGACATCTAACAGAATAGACATTTAATACGCTAAGTTGGACTCTTTATCAGATTAAAAAGGGTTTTATACAAAGAACGAGTATATTTTTTTATTGTATCATATCATATGGGCAAAGGAACAGTCGGGGATTTGTGACCGGAGTCCATATACATCCGAATAAAGTTTATGAAGATGTGTTACTATTATCCCATCATCCCCTCCAATGAGTCAGAATCAAAATCAATTAAATGTATCGCAAGAGCGAAAGGTACCTGCCACCTCTTTCGTTCCAGCCTAATGCGGTTGCAATGCAGAAATAGCACAACCTCTTAAAAAGAAAAAAGGTTTTATAAAATAAATATAATATATTATACTTAGTTTTGTAGGCGCAGGTTTTTGCTCATTTGACGGGACATCTAAAAGATGTACGAACGTGTTTGAAGGGCGATTGAGATAATAAGATCAACATCATCATCACCGCGCTTTTATGCATCGTGTGCTGAACACATGACATTTTATTTCACTGCGTCTGAAGGAAGGATATGTTTTGTGAGCGAATGTATACATTGTTATAATGTCTAGTTTATGATTAGCCCTAGAGAGCAGGGAGATATCAATATGACTGAACAAGCAGGGATGAATTATGACACCTTTAGTGTCAACGTGACAGGGCTCCAGATGTCTTAGGCATCATCTTACATCTCATGTTCCTTGTTAATATTAAGTTAGGTTTAAGTTAGTATAAGATCTATACATACATATCATAAAACAGTAAAATTCGTGTTTTAACATCGCCTCCCATCAGTTTTTCGTAAATATATTCAATGTACAGAACATTGAATATATTTACGAAAAACTAGTGGAAGGCGATGTTAAAATAGTATTTGAACAGTTTTAAATGATTTTTAATATTTTTGTTTGTCTGTTTGTCCGTTTGTCTGTCCGGACTCCGGGCTAATCTCCGAAACTACTAGATGGATTTGATTAAAGTTAATTACTTAGTTTCTACTAAGCCTTGTCAACGTCAAAAACACTTTTTTACGGCAGTAAAACAGCTCATTCCTATGGGAAACCAGAATTTCGGCACAGTGCAAGCAAACAATAACAATTATAATATTACAACGCTACGCGAACGAAGTCGCTGGCACTAGCTATAGATTAATAAATGGAAGTATGACACAACCGCTATTTAAAGAAAATCCATCCACTATAGTATATGGATATGCAAAATTCTATTTATGTATATAGATTTCAGATCACTATTTCAGTCTGAAAGGTTTAACGGATTTTAACGTATGACGTCAGATTCCTCTTGATAACGCAAGTGACACTGATTAACTTAACTTGTTTGTTTAGTTTAGTTCTGTATCTGTACAACAATTTGTAGCGTTTGTAGTTATAAATAATATGTATTAGGTGAGGATGGCACAATTATTACGTACGTTTTGAATAATGTTCTCTATAGCTCCGTCTGCGAAGATACGAGTAGCTGAACACGTTGTATTATTTTCCCAAGATATCACACAATTATGCGGATATCTATGGACGTCAGTATCAAAAACTCAGATGGTACCCTACAATTGTATCCGCGGCCAAAATTTTGAATCATCTGAATATCTAAAGACCTCACAATAAAAGAAATATGTACTTACATCGTTAAAATAAAATAACATTTCGAAAGGCCGTGTATCATTTGTAAAAGTGTGAACGAAGCAAATATCTGAAATACAATATCTCAACAGCGTATATTGAATTTCTACTATAACTCTTGAGACTTGTATTATTTTTGTGGCTCTCAGCTCACTCTCGGCAATGTCTAGTCTCAAATCTAGACTTGGCTAAAGCACCCTTATATATCTAGCGGATTCTTCGTCTGTTTTTAAAAGGTTTCTTTGCAGAATAATACTAGTAATTAGAGAAAGTTATTTATAGGTATATCTCTTAGTATGAGGTAGTGAGATGCATGGCTGATGTATTACGAAGTAAGTTATTCTTCTTTATTTATACATTTTTATTAATTTGAAATTCTACGCGGAAAAAGTCGCGGGCACAGCTAATCTATACTAATATATAAAGCTGAAAAGTTTGTTTGTTTGAACGCGCTAATCTCTGGAACTACTGGTCCGATTTGAAAAATTATTTCAGTATTAGTTAGTCCATTCAGCGAGGAAGGCTATAGGCTACTTTTTACAGCGATAAAAAAACGGATTCACGTAAACGAAGTTGCGAGCGTCCGCTAGTATGAAATAAAAAATAAGCTTTCGAGCAGTAGGTATGTAATTTTGACATATTAAATTCGTTGTAACAATTTTTATCACCTCGTCTTATTCAAATTCGCAGAGGTCGACTTAATAAAGGTAATTTTCGAGCTCCCGCGGGATAATTGGCGCCTTGGCGGGGAAAATGAATCACGTACTCGGGGAATTACAGGATTGTGGTGGAGTTCGGAGAAACGATCGACTTTAGTGAGACTCGATCCGGGTTTGTTCATCAGCGTTACATCTGTAGTAATATTATTAATAATGACGTCGTAGCCGAATCGCGACTGTGGAGACTTACCTCTATAGAGACGCGCCATCTGTGCAGTGTACACAGACACAAGAGCACTCTTTTATTTTTTTAAATTTTTTAATAGTACTTGGAGGCAAACGAGAAGTCAGAGCCATTTTCATGTCTACAGACACCCATAGACATACGCATAGTTTATACACGGATGCTTTTCCCTCCTTCCTCCACCCCCTCCTCCATGGGCCACCGGCTACTTACACACTGCACGAAACGCGTCATCACCATCGACACCCAAAGAGATCCGCATAGAGGTTAGCTATACAGATCGGCTGCCCTCCTTTATCCTCCTAGCTCCATCGGCTACCCCACTTTCTCCTCCCACCTCCATGAGCTACTTACACACCGCGCGAAACGAGACAGCTAGCTGTCACTTTACGCCGGTCTCGTGTAAGCGAGAGGTACCTCACCGGGCGTGCCGGCCCAATTTGGCTACATGCATGCATGCCGGTGGCACCACCTCTTACTAGCACTCTCTAAGCCTTCATTCTCCTATTCCAATGAGAAGGAAGACAGCAGTCCGACACGACTGGAGAGAAATCAGGCGCAGGGACAGAGCTTAACGTGCTCTCTGAGTTACATGGGTGGAACTCCACTAACATCCAGACTCCAGCTTGTCATTAGAAATTACAAAATCCCAATAGGTTACACTTTCTGGTTCAACCGGGATTTGAATAACGGACCTCACGTCTGTAGGTGAACAATCTTACCACTGGACCATGAGGTAGTTTTATTTATATATTATTACAATTTAGGCATTAATGTAACAACTGACGTGATAAGAAAGCAGCTCTTCATTAGATTAGCACGTTAAAGTCCGAGAAGACTTCAATCTTATTGGCGGCCTTTGACATATACCTAGGTGTATTGTATGAAAACATTTACTGATTATTAGTATGCTGCCTCGGTCAATCATCATCATCGGCTATCAATGGCCTTCCGTAAGGCTTGTGACAGTTTTGCTGTTGCACACCTGGTGGTCCATACAATGCATCACACACAAACAGTCCGTAGAATACAGAAGAAAGAGGGAAACTTGGCTGTACAGTTTCCATGCCGATGTTTGCTAGCTACGGGTGGACTTGCAAAATGTAAAAAACATCAGGAGCAATCTTGAGTTTTTTTTGCCATGTTGTAATAATGAGTTTTTTTTAACTCTCAACAGACATTTTGTTTTTTCCATGTTTTCGTAATAAATTATAATAGAAACAAAGTTCGGACTTCCTCGTTTTTTTACAACACAAACTTTTGTGATATTTTCTTACGTAGCTGAGCTGCAGGAGACGCTCGCAGGGCTGTCAGTTGTTTTAAAAACTTTTGTTTTTGGTGAAAGTTTATATTTATACTTTGAGAGATATATTGCTGTCTGATTTGTGATTGTTTAGAATTGTGGCAGTTTTCTTCTATATTTATTTGTTTTATTTCGGTAATTACTTTGTAATACGTACCTTTTATCGTAAAAAAACGTCTCTAGAGTCATTAGGCATAAAACAAGTCATGAGTAAGCGTCAATAAACATTATAGGCATACATAGGTAGCACAGTAAAGTATAGTCCATTATAAGATAGATTTGTTTTCAATTCTAACGATTGTCGCTATGGCTGCCTATTTTTATTATAACTTCTACCGATTTATTAATAATTTCTATTTTAGTTACTTAAAGTTAATAAAAGAGAGCGTATCTGGGAAGGAAGAAGACCTGTGGGGCGACCCAAATATCGCTGTGTAGATCGAGTGGTGCAAGACCTGCGCGAACTCTCAGTTGACGATAGCTGGCGGGAAATAGCGCAGGATAGAGGCAAGTAGCGCACTCTCTTGTCGGAGGCCAAGACTCACTTCGGGTCACTGAGCCAGCGGAGTAAGTAAGTAAGTAAAGTTATTAAAATAGAATCGTGGAACCTGCCTACTGGTAACTGTATATTTTATCAATCATTTAAACATATCACTATTAAGTCGTCAGCTTTGATACTATTAATAGATATGAATAGTATCAAAGCTGACGACGAAGATTCGTAAAAATAACCACAACAATAGAAGTATTATGTTATTTCTTTACCTTTACAAAAGAAAACTTTTATTATGTCTACTTTAGAAAAAAAAAGCTTGAAGGATATTTTGTTATACAATTAAGCGAAGCTCGGTCAATTATATGACAGAAAATATATCCCAGGATTATCTATATATATAAAACTCAAACGTGACATAGCCATCTATCAACGCATAGCCCAAACCACTGGACGGATCAAGCTGAAATTTGGCATCCAGGTAGATGTTACGATGTAGGCATCCGCTAAGAAGGATTATAAGGAAGGATAGGAAGGATTAAGGAAGGATAAGAAAGGATTTTTAGAAATTCAACCCCTAAGGGGGTGAAATAGAGTGTTGAAGTTTGTATGAATTTCTTAGAAATTAAACGCGGGTGAAACCGCGGGGCACTGCTATTACTTTATAAATGTTATGTGAATACGAAATTATTTTTGGATATGTAATTCGGTTATCAACAATAATATAAAACGTACACGTATTGTCTTCTTGTTGTTAGTGATCTTGTTGTATTGTGGGTGTGACGATGGAAATATATTACAAGTGCATAATATATACGTTATACGACGTCTACTAATTCATATTTGTATGTCATAACTGACGGCTCAAATAGGGCTAACTCACCGAAAGAGCGGCGAAGGGGAGCGAAGTGAAGCGACCCGTCCGGTAGGAAAGGCGCGCGGATTCCCGCGACTGCTCGAGAAGTCGCTGGAATGCTCCAGAAGTTGAGAGAATTCGATAATAAGTTCTATAGTAATGAAAATAAAGTTAAAATTCATATAACACAGAAAGTGCGCTCCGCTTCCGTTCCGCTCCGTGTGAGTGTGAGCCCTAGGCGGGATTCGGGACAATGAACGACAAAGTACGCACACATTTAGGTTTTGTATACGTTTTGTCACCAATCTTCAGAATGTCTTCGTCGTCAAAAATCATCGACAATAAACTTGCTAAGAAGTCTTGCCGACTTTTTAATCGCGTGTTAGTAACAGTATATTCCAGGTATTTGTTTTGCAATGAACAATAAATATATAAAATGTTTATCCAGTACCACAAGTTACATTAAATCTTATTAATATTACAAATTTGAAAGTTTGTATGTTTGTTTGTTACTCCTTCACGCAAAAACGGCTGAACCGATTTTCATGAACACTTAGAGGGTAACTTGGATTAACACATAGGCTAGTTTTATCCTGACAAAAAAATTCTTATGGGATGCCATTGGATGATTTTCCATGATATCGAAATTCACGCGGGTGAACCCGCGGGGCGCAGCTAGTTCGTACATATATTGGTCATTGGAGTCTCCTTATAAGTACTTACTTGTTACAAGAGATCCCGCTAATCCGTAACAAAAAATATTAACTTTCTATATTAACTATATAATTTCTAGTATTTGTTTTGCAATATTTCAATATACTACGATAGGCTGATCAACAATATTTAGGAGCGACGTTAATACTGAATGAGCACAATGACTCTAGACATATTTAAATCGAATTCAAATTCTAAGTGACTTCCCGGAAGACGGATCCAATTCCATATTTTGTCGCATTAGCCTACGTGCAATGAATGCGAGCTGATTTCCGAGATGGATGCGAATTTAGTTTGCCGCTGTAATGTGATGCAGCCTCAATTGGGCTTCACAGCAGCCTCGTCAGGTTCATTTCGATTTCTCACTTCTATTCTATGATTTTCTATTGATTTCTTATGTTTACTTATTCTACTATTCGCAAATTTCGGCTATTAATATATAGCTACATAAAGATATAGTTAGATTATTATGAAATGTATTGGCGCCTATAAAGAACAATGGGGAAATCTTATTCTAACGAAGGTATAGAGTTTGCCATTGTTCATTCTCTTTGTTCTCAATTTTTATCAGCATACATCATCAGCTAAAAGTTTTTATAAATAATGATAAATAAATATCTGTGGACTTTACACACCACGTTAGCCTAGCCCCGTGCTAAGTACCGTAAGGAATTGTGTTACGGGTACTAGACAACGGAAATATATTTAATATGTTTTATAAATTTAAGAAATTTTATATATTTAAGATTTTTATTATAGAAATACATATAATACATAAATAAACATCCATGACCAAGGCGGGATCGAACCCGCGACCCCTGACGCAACGTGCTCCACTTATCCGAGCCCTGTACCACTGCGCCAGCCTGGTCGTCAGTCCAAGTAATATGATGTGTCAGTTGTCACAAAGCAAAGGCAGCAAGATACTAAGCACGTTTGCGTTAATCGTAAAAACTAAGTAATTAAAATTATCGTCAGGTACTTTTAATAACGTGTGA
>LUGF01024867.1:216888-231714 GCA_001625245.1 Calycopis cecrops
TTCATGTTCCTGCCTAGTGAAGGGGATAATTAAAGTCTTTAGTTCACTGGATGTGTTTATTAGATTTACATAACGCGTACTCAATACAACGGTCTGGCAGGGACTGGTTGTCCCGCGTCGCCTACACTCTACTAACTCATTTGCTGAGTCAGCGCCATAATACTCCTATAATACTCCCCCCTTTACAAAAAAAATATTTATTATAAATATTAATTAGGTAATACATATTTGCCCAGCAGTGGGACAACATAGGCTGAACAAAAAAAAAAATACACACCTACAGATATGGTACCTCTATCCCATTATGAAGACGCTTGCTATCTGGAGTCCTCTGCTAGGAAGGCCCCATGATATCTGATATCACCATTCACCACCCCACTGTTACCAACTGCTATATGCATCAATTGCACATTTTATATTTTATTTATATTTTTTCGGAAAACAAACAGTAATGCATATATAATATGAAATGTTAACAAATATGAAACTATACATTGATGAAATGTATTCATGTATATATATTAATTACTATATAATAAGTTGCTCTTCTTAATTAGTTATCTTTAAGTATAGATTAAAATTAATAAAATACTCTGTTTATATTAAAAAACCATCTCTGAACATCATTTTTTAAACTCTTTTTTTATTAGCCTCTTAGTTATCTTTTTTAATTGACTTTTATTTAATTTGTTTTTATTTATTTATTGGTGGCTAATTCATGGAAGAGTAAGTGCAGTCAGTGCATCACGTTAAGAGGTAGTGCAACACTGCATGCAAGCATGCAGTGTTGCACTACCTCTTACTAAAAAAAAAGGTTGCTTTAAAGCTTCTGAAACGTCGGGCATGTTAAAATATAATTAATTAAACCGCAATAAAATCCGTTAATGTTGTTATATTGAAGAAAAGTTAACATAGGTAAGAGGTAGTGCCACGCTGCATGCTTGCATGTAGTCGAATTGGGCCGGCACGACCGGGGAGGTACCTCTCGCTTACGCGAGACTGGCGTAAAGTGACAGCTGTGCTGTCGCGTTTCGTGCGGTAAGTAGCCGGTGGCCCATAGAGGTGAGAGGAGAAAGGAGGGCAGCGCATCTGTATAGCCTCTATGCGGATGTTTGTGGGCGTCGGTAGTCATGAAAATGGCTCCGGCTGCTTTGCCCTCCTACATCATAAAAAAAAAACATGTGGCAACCCTAGTGCAGATAGAAGTTTTCTAGATTCAATAAACACTGGCTCGTTGCTCTCATAACCGTGCACTTGAATGGATCATGAATTTCGGTGATCGCGTACAGTCGGTGGAAAGTTTTCGGGTGTAAAATATAAAATAACGATACGATGTGGTTATAAAAATTGTGTGTGACTACACGACTGAAGTAAAACATCATACACGAAACAAAACTGGCTAAGAGAGGGAGAGAGAAAGAAAAGTGGTTAAGCGCGCTGCTCTTTCTTGCTCCTACAGTTATATAAGAAACGTAACTTTCTCTTTCTGTCTTCACTAACTATATCTCCTTCTCAACTTCCCTTCGCCTCGCCCGATCACACTTTTCGTAACGCTCTCGTGAGGCATTCACCAGCTCCCCAAGTCAAGCGCGCGTAAGTAAGTCTTACTTCATAAGCTTGACTACTGTGTCTGTTTACTAAATACCTACTAATTATTATGTTTATTAATTTATAAAATTTTAGGATACGCAATCTATTGCAAAATATTGCTATTTTTCCCAGCCTATGTAATGACGAAAGATTGGTGGCTCAGCGCACCTAAATGATAGGTTCATATTTGGTTTCAGGTTCATTTTTATTTAGTTTTGGATGATTAATAATTTGGATGGAAACAATGGAATACTTACATACCATGAAAAAGAAGCGACCTTTATATTTACAAATTCGGTATGATCGTTGCGGAGTAGAGAGTCAAGATTGGGTGATGCTACCTTCGTGTTCTCCTCCGAAGATGCTGCCACCTTGTCTTGGTGTTTACGATATCGATTTGGATATTATAACATCATGTCAAATTGCTTAAATTGAGTTTTTGTTGCCTGAGCTATAACAGTAGTTATTATAAGTCAAGTATTGAAAACATAAGTAGAATGTTACAACATTAGTGTAGATAAAAGTAAATATATAATTTAAACTAAATAATTTTGAAAATTACAATATACCTACCTAAGTATACATGTAGGTAAATAACAATGTTGCTTAGTACGTGTCTACGTCTGAGGAGTAATTGATATCTTAAACAAAAGGTTATCTATTCGTAATGGCCCTTTGTTATGTCAAGTCGTGTATTGAGTATACGTCAATCATATAACCCTATTAAGATATCCTATGTCGGGTAGCCAAAGAGGTTATGTCGCTCCAACCATTATCAATATATCTAACCAACTCGATAGTGAATTCCTTTTAATCTATATTATTATTTTGAAGCTGTAGTTTGTGTGTTTGGTTGAACGCTCCATTTTCTAGGACTATTTTCCTGAATTAAAGTGAGAAATAGGAGTAAAGTAGGCGGGTTATGCGGGCGAATCCGCGTGGTTCTGCTTGCTTAATATATTTGATAATATAAGACTATAGTAGTAAGAGGTAGTGCCAAGCTGCATTGCATCCGGGTGGATATACAAGGCTGACAAAACAAAAAGGCATTAAATGAAACTATATATTTAGTGTATCATTCTCAGGCAACACAACAAAAATCAGATCAATCGGAGTAATAGTTTAGCCACAGGAATTTTTTAAAGTTTTTTCTTTGTACACGCTGTATCGTCGGTGAGGCCGACTGGCTAAGGTCGTTAACCCGTGCGAGGTTGCCGCTCGCTGTGTAGGTCAGTCCAAAGAATGTTTGCATTTTTTCTTAATTATTTTACTACGTACTTCTTGACAGTAGGCACTTATGGTAGGTACATGTAGTTTCGTTTAGTGCCTCTCGTTTTTATCAACTCTCGCTCACGTGATAGGTAATGCCGTGTAGTAACAGTTACACTAAATAGACGTCGTAGAGGGCCACCAGAATCATATAAGCCATAAAAAAACGGAGGAAAACACATAAGAATAGCCATCTAAGTCTTATAATACTGTACACAAGTGTGCGCAGATACAAGTGCACTCTCACAAGGTAGGTACCTAGTAGGTAGTCTGCTAGAGACTATGCAGTACCGATTGCATAACTTGCTCTCCAAAGCAAAGCAATAATATTATTTAATACACGAATAGAATTCGCAGCCGACTGTAATAACGTCATGTTTGAATTTGACACAAGTTGGAGGTTGTTTGCTCTACAAAGGAGCAAGCGTTTACTCCCAAGTTGCCTGTCGCCTGGCGGCTTGCACTGGGTATATCAAACAGAGCAAATAAGAAAAAGAATCCAGGCTACATAAGACGAGAACTTTGCGGTGTAGTTGGATAAGAGCACATTCACACTAGCGTATGTTCATCGTAGGCGTTCGATGAACGTACGCGCAGCGCAGACGCTGCGACAACGTGACGTGCGTCGCGTTGTCGCCTGTTTTTTTTGTTTTTGTTTTAATTGTGTGACGTCTGCGCAGCGCTAACGCAGCGTACAATTAATTGGTAGAGGAAAAGTTGCGACAACGCGACGCGCGCGTTGCGTTGTCGCAACGTCACGGACGTCTGCGCTGCGCGTACGTTCATCGAACGCCTACGCTGAACAGACGCTAGTGTGAAGGCGCTCTTAGGGTTGTGTCTTGAACGTGAAATTAAAGCACCGTATGGCCAGTACAGAAGCCTGAAGATTTTTTAAGACTGACAGTAGTAGTTATCTATTTAACGCTACGATGAAAACGTGGAGCGTAGTCACGATTTCAGGGTCAAGAAAGGCAAAGACTAGCTGAATAAGACCTAAGTAATATTAATGTACCAATCCAGAGAGATAAGTACGTATCTGTTATCACCATTAAGTCTCACGACATACTATTTTAGTACTTATATTATAGGTTAGGTACATTCACGCTTTGATTTTTTTTTCATGAGCTTGGTCAATTACTAGTTTTCACTACTAACAATTATTTGTCACCAGGGTCGACAGTGGCAACTATTCGTCAACTCTTTTAAATCATCCCGGGGAAGAAAAGCTTAAGCTGCGTTAGGAAACGAATTAAATAGAAAATTATTCTAATTTCCTTCCCAAGCAGCGCTGGATTAAGTTCTGGTTCTGGCCCGGAGCTTGAAGACATTGGAGTTGAGAAGAGGTCGCTTTTATGAGTTGAGAAGTGAAAGTTTGAGAAGTGGAGTTGAGAAGAGGTCGCTTTTATGAGTTGAAAAGTGAAAGTTTGAGAAGTGGAGTTGAGAAGAGGTCGCTTTTATGAGTTTTATAGAACATTACGGGGCCTGGTGCTGCAGCCCTTTCAGCCCCCACGTGATCAGGTACTGCTAATCAAAGTGGGAGACAGGTTCAGCCAGTTGACTATACAATTATGCAACTTACCTGTAGGTAGGCACTGGCCAGGCGTGCGCGGCGCACGGTAACCGCACGTCCTGCCCCACCTGCGCGCGGTGCGTGCGCCCCTCCACGGCCGTCCGCGGCCGCACCGCGCCCTTCGGCTCCGTCACTATCACGTGACCTGGAGACAGACAACATTCAGTCAACATAAAAAAATAAAAATTTATGTAAATTAATGTATTCTCATTCTATCAAATTTGAGCTGGCACTACCGGAGTAGTGAACAATTGCCATCACATCACTTGTGGATGTGGTTTGGTGACCTATAGGAATAGTATGCGTAATCTCTATGGACATTGATAATCAAAAATGAATAAAAGGGAAAGATAAGAGTAACCCACCTTTAACTGTGGTATCACGGGGTTCCTACCATCATTGGGCTAAACTACCTTTAGGCAAAGTATTTGTGTATGATCCTCTGATATTCAATCCTCTTAAGAAAGTAAAGGTAACCGAGTAACTGTAGTGAGACTGACCGAAATACGAGCTGGAGTGGTAGAGGCCGGTGGCGCGGTCCCGCACCCGGCAGCGGAAGGCGCTGTAGCGGTCGTGGAGCCCCGCCGCGTGGATGTACAGCGAGCCCTCGTCGGTCTGCGAGTACTTAGAACCTGCAATGTTGATCCGTTGTGAGTATTTTTATTAACATAAC
Organism: Calycopis cecrops; assembly: GCA_001625245.1. NCBI lineage: Eukaryota > Metazoa > Arthropoda > Insecta > Lepidoptera > Lycaenidae > Calycopis > Calycopis cecrops. The sequence continues at coordinate 221,991 of LUGF01024867.1, forward strand.
AGGCAGTGCTATGCTGCTGCCGAATTGGAAGGGCACCAGGAAGGTACCTCCCGCCTCAAATGTACTGTCCCCAATAGCCCAATGATGGCAAAGTAAGAGCTCGGCCATTGAGGCAAAAAGATAGTAAGGGCGACATAACGCAGAGAGATTATGTCTATGGGCATAATGGCTTGTTTTTTTGTCCTATACTTATTTTTTGTTCAGCCCACCATCCCGGTCTTTTGACTTCTCCCACCAGCTTTTGACGATTTGTTTTTTTTTCTTTTTGTCCTATACTAATAGAGAAAAAAATATAAGCTGTTAGGCCTGAATCTTGTTAGACGGGATGCTGGATTACTTACAGTGATTTTATTTACCACACGGCAAAGTGACGTTAACTAACATGATTTTGAAAAATTTGAGAAGTGCTTTTAGACGGGATCACACTCGAGCCCGACGCTGTGTTAACTTAAAAATGTAAATAACCTAACAATGAATTTAAAAAAAAAAAGAAAAATCACAAGGAACGCCGACTGCTAAAAACTTTTTTATGTACTCAATGACATTCGCATTATCAATAGCCAAGATGAAGCCAACTCAAGACGTTGAGGCTGTAGAAGTGACCAAAGAAACCTACACACAAATACACATTTAATATATAGGTAAATACGCTTTAAAACATTATGCTTTTTTCGACTCAGCCGGATCAAAGGTTTATGATTATGATTCATGATTATATTATAATCTTCTTTCAGGACGCAAGCCCATTTAAAAGATCGACGCAATCTCCCAAATCTTCCCATTTATTGAATATTAAAGCTGATATCTATCCAATAGATTACGTGCTTGGAATTCTTAATAAAATATGGCCTTTACCTTTGTAACTTATCCTGTTTTCACAACAAAATATGTGATAAAAATTAAAGTCCTGCCATAACAACAACATTTCTTATTTTCCGAACGGATTATATTTTTTGTTTTTGTGATTTTTAGCATAAAATGATTTATAGGTTAAAGAGATTAAAGAGTTTATAGATAATGTGATTTACAATTTTCTGATACGCACAACCCTTTGGAGCTTAAAGAATCTTCAAAAAGTGAAGATAATTTGAATTCGCCTTTGACCTCTTAGTTCCTTTTTCGGCATGTTAGATCAAGCTGAAATTCATTCAATGAACCTCATTTTACTTGCTTATATTTCAGTAAATTTGCAGCAGAAGATTTTTGAAATTTTACATATTATAATTGGTCGAACCTAATTTGTAACACGCTAGCATAGTGCAAAATATATACTTCCAATTCTCGTGTCCTCACCTACCTGAGGAGTCCAATTCCTGAAGAATTACCATCTAAGTTATTATAATAAGCAAGATATTCGGCATGCTCTGGATAAAGTGACGAAAAATTCTAAATTATTATCCTCATAAAATGCCAGCATATCCACAACACAGACAAAAAAATATCTCAATTGTGTAATTTTTCATACATATTATTATTATTTTTGTCAAATATTGATAGCAATGTGAGAATTTTTGTTTATACTATGATACAAAGCATAATTAAAATAATTTTTCAATTAAAATTTGATTATATTTACCTATAAACTTAATGGTATGACTCATCACCCCTCTTACCATTTGACAATGCAATAGTCATTTTACCTTCCGAAGGTTAATTTTGTCTTGCATTCGGTTGGTGTTTATTATCTTTTTTTATAGTATTCATATGCTATAAAAAACGATAGGCAAACGAGCAGTCGGAGTCAATTTCCTGACTAGCGACGCCCATAGATACCCGCGTCCCAATTCGTGACACTGTCTCTCACATTTTTTTACTTTTTGTTTTTTATTATCGACACTGATAATGGTAAATACAAATTATCTATATTATAATCAAAGATAATGAGTATGAATACAAAATATGAGCGCCAATACGAGGAAGTGGAATTGTATAGTACGAGCCTCGTAAACATCATAAATTGCAGAATGCCATGAAGTTTTATCGCCTCGTGTACGTGACGTTTCGGAAAGATTTCCGCCATACACACCGCACCATATCTCAATACGGATAGAGTGGTGACAAAATCACATTAGAACTATTTTTAGACATATTTTTGGAGTCATAAATACATTAGAATCATTGAAATTTGATGACAAATGTGTCTCTACAATAATATTTGTGCATACTTGTATGCACTTAGTAAGAGGTAGTGCCACACTGCATGCTTGCATGCAGCGGAATTGGACCGGCACGACTGGGGAGGTATCTCTCGCTTACACGAGACCGGCGTAAAGTGAAAGCTGTGCTGTCACGTTTCGTGCGGTGTAAGTAGCCGGTGGAATGGAGCTGGGAGGATAAAAGAGGGCAACTGTGCAGCCTCTATGCGGATGTCTATGGGCGTCGGTAGTCATGACTTCGACTACTGTGTGCCCTCCTATACCATAAAAAATGCAATGGTATATTATGTCGTAGGATACTTTTCAGACAGACAATTTATATTATGTGCTATTTGCACACAGAAGGATAAGATTAATATAAATCTACTACTGTCACTTAATAATAATGTTTTGCTGGTCTAATTTCGGGTACGGTAACTATCTTTACTAGACACATATCCGCCAAGTTCATATTGTAATGCAAAAGTGTTTGCGCAAACGCAAGTGCTCTCCTATGTTATTTTAATTCAAAGAGACAGATTAGGCGCAGGATCACTGGCTTAACCTGTTTTCCGAGGCACGATCTAGTAACACCGCCTACTTTCTAACTCTACACTGTTCTAACAAATTGAAAAATACCAATAAAACTTTTTAGTTTCGGTAGTTCAAATCCCAGTTAGGTAAACTGGGATTTCCCGATCGATGGTTGAAATACTTTTTGGTACGAAGCAGTCGTACAGTCTCCACCATTTTGAAACTGTCTCTAGACGCCAGTACTAGCAGGTTCACTGCCTTACTAGCCTGAAAATAGAGCATCGAGGTAACCTGAAATAATATAATAAAATATCCAGAAAATATAGGAACATCCACCATTTTGAAACTGTTTTTCTACGCCTATGTCAGAGAAGCAGGGAATTCAATGTCATACTAGCCCGAAAATAGAGCATCAAGAGAGTAATAGTGGAAAGTGTAATCTCCCATCCATTCATAATATCGGAAATGCCAATTTACTGTGTCCCATTTGTCAATTGCCTATAAAAATATATCTGCGCACCAAACAAGACCCTGAGGGTGAATTTCTTATAAGCGAAGTTACGGTACATAAATATTTAAAGCCTTTCTGTATTATATATTTTTCGGAGTTTGCACTCTCTGGGAAATAGGTCTTTTCCTAGTGAATTTAGCTAATATGTGCTCGGAAATGTTTTTCAGCTTTGCTTCGCTTTTGAAACCATTTTAGCTCTTCCTTCAGATTTATTAAGATTGAATTTAATTTTACCAATTACACACCTCTTTAAATGAAAAAGCGGTTTACCTGATTACGTTAGGTCTGCGCCATTTGGTTGTCCATGTCAAAGGTCCTGGTCAGTTACCACAAAATTTTATTAATTGGTTGAATTTCTGTTTTATTGATTAGGGAGTCAAAACACTAGTTCTATTATTTTGTGACTATCGATAACCATATATAGCTACCTATCCGTTCAATTTTTACATACATGTGTTGTCCCGCTTCCTTACTATGTTTAAGTGGACCATCGGAAACTCAAAGAGAGTCCAAAACGCGACAGCATAGACATAGTATCATGTGAGTGTGAGGTACTTTCCCGAGCGTGTCTATCTAAGTTGGCTTCAAGACTACCTTGTCTTCTTGAACGTAAGAGAGGGAGTGAGTCATCTGAAAAATTTGCGTCAGGCCTCAAAAAAATTTGCCACTGATCCAATTCATTATCTCGTATGGAAACTAATATTTGATGTGGGTGGAGTGTGCTGTTCGATGAATTTACCTCAGGCCTCAACAGAAATAGTTTTGCCACTGATCCAACTAACGACTATCGTGGAATAGAGTTTCATGTCAGCAAGTCTTGTTTCGTAAGGCCAACTTACCTAGATAACGTATAACATCGGTGCCGTCGTCCGCCAGCCAGTCGGTGGAGTCGACGCGCTCGGCGCAGCGCGGCGGCACCTGGCACCGCAGTATCGCCACGTTGCCAGACATCACGTACTCGTCTGGCACGCGCACGTCCCACGCCACGTTTAACACTAGATCAAGAGGAAGAGATAAATGATTTACGATCTATGTGGCCTATCCATCTTGAACGATACTAGATGGTACAATAATATATCTTCCAAGTGATGGGTGAAATCCATCTTCAAGTCTTATAATGAGACTTTAATTGCATGGACGACAAACGTAATAGTAACGATGACGCTTGTATTACTATTTATTTATTTGTTAAACCTTGACGACTGACGTACAATCAGTCAGGGTGTCTCCTGGTGTTCCGTTGGAGCATTGGGACCAGGGGTTAGGATGGGAACCTGACCCCATTGCACGGTTCCAACGTGGAGTTAGGGACTGTTCAAAGGCAGCCGGACAGTCCCTAAGGAGGAGGAGTCTGACCTTTTCACCGAGGCCAGCCTGAGGCTGGAGGCGCCCTGCTTTCAGATCCGGGACCCTCCAATCATAGCGGCTGAAGGCACAGGGGTTTAATCGGTAGGGGCAACCCAGTTGTCGAGCCCGACACTGTACCCGGTTGAGCCACCCGGGCTCCTGAGTAGCACGCGTAAAGGCATTCCCCAGCATCAACAAAAAAAAGGGTGTCTCCTGGTACTGCACAGATACCTGCTGGGCAACACCACCCCTGCTGTCGCTTTCTGGACTCTTACCAATCACTTAAAACGCGACAACACAGCGATCACATCGGAATATTCTCGTCAGGTGGTCTATGGTTCAGAAGGCGTATCCGTCGGATAGTGTAGTGTAGTCTTCATTTATCAGTTGTTTGTCTGACTGCCTGTCTCCACTCCATTATAAGAAAACCCTTATCGGCGATGTAATGTCTTCACTCCTTAGCGATTATGAAATAGAAACTTGTCTTGTGTGAGATGTGTGCGTAACAGATTTTTAATTAGTACTTTTATTTTCTATAGATTTGCTTTGTTCTTTTTTTTTTTGATATTTGAATATTGTTTCTCATTCAGAGTGAGAGGAATTCGTTACCCAATTTCTTGCCCAAAAGCGGTTAAAAGGTGTTACAGCGCGTTCACGACCACAGCGGTGCGAATTGCGGCGCGGTGAGCGATCGTCTGTCTCTCTCTCACTCGCGCGTCGAGTATCGAGTGAAAGAGAGACAGACGATCCGCTCACCGCGCCGGTCTCTCTCTCACTCGCGCGTCGAGTATCGAGTGAAAGAGAGACAGACGATCCGCTCACCGCGCCGCAATTCGCACCTCTGTGGTCGTGAACGCGCTGTTATATAAAATTATGATTCAACGTTACCTGCATGCACGTGGATGTTCTTGGACAGTATCGCGTACCCGCTGTACAGCTTCAGTCTGCACCTGTAGGTGGTCGCGTGGACGTCCCTCCTGTAGCGCTCCGGGGGGAAGGGGGGGAACTCCAGCGAGCCGTTCGCGAGCACCCGCCGGAGCCCCGCGACTGACGTCACAGGTGTGTTGTCCGCCAGCAGCCAGTCCAGCTGGAAAAAAAGCGGTGTCAGCTTTGACGGGCACTGGAGTTCTTAAAAAAGGACGTGATTTGAAGTGGTGTTTTATAGTATAAGGAGACAAAGGAGCAATCAGATCCATTTTCATAACCGAGACCCATAGACATCCGCATACATGTTATACGGATTCGTGGTCATTCCTCCTCCATTCTCCATTGACCACCAGGTGATTACACACTCCATAAAACGCACAACGTATTCTGTAAACGAGAGGTACCTCTCCGGTGATGCCTGACCAGTTCGGCTGCAGTGTGACGAAAGAACGTTATTCTGAAGTGAAGGTGCACAAGAGACGTGAGCGAGGTAAAGCATTTAGTTGTTTTACTCTTGTTTGTGTTTAAATAAATAAAAACATTTTGTAAGAGGGAGTGCCACACTGCATGCTTGCATGCAGCCGAATTGAGCCGGCCCGACCGGGGAGGTACCTCTAACTAACACGAGACTGGCGACAGCTGTGCTGTCGCGTTTCGTGCGCTGTGTAAGTAGCCTGTGGCCCATGGAGGTGGGAGGAGAAAGGAGTGCAGCGCGTCTGTATAGTCTCTATGTGGATGTCTATTGGCGTCATTAGTCATGAAATGGCTCTGACTGTTCGTTTGCCCCCCTATGCCATATAAAAGGTACCTATGTAGGTAATTTTGTCCAACTCAAAGGGATACATTTAATTTAATTTAATAAAAATTATTAAACAACCAAAGCAACGTGTAGACAGCTCAGCTGGTATTAATATAAATAAAAAAAAATAAAACGAACATAGACTGTATTATGGAAGCCTCCTGTTTACTGTACGTGTCTCAGCTGTTTATTCAGTCAGCACAATATGAGTTTGATAATACACTTGAGTTGTTTGATATAGAACACTCTCTAAAATAACATTAATAAATAATAACTATTAATAATAATCTTCAAGAAAAGAGCATTCCTCTTCCTTAAAGGCCGGCAACGCGTCTGCAAGACACCTAGTTTTGCGGATGTCTATGGGCGGCGGTAGTCACTAAGCACCTGCTCGTTTGCCCCCATACCATAAAAAAAAATACAACGTTGATAAATACGAGAGGCGCTAATATAAATAAAACTACGTATACTATAAGTGCATACTGTTAATCCAAAACTATTAAAAACAAGTTTACGAGAAGTACACAAAAATATTTTTTCAAAGAAGTAAGGGAAAAAATGGAAACATACTGTCGGCAACTAAAAAAATCCTGTGACTAAACTATGGCTCTGATTGATCTGATTTCTGAAAATGATACACTAAATATGTGGTTTCATTTAATGTTTCTCGGTTTTATCAACCTTTTATATAAATAAGTTGATATAAAAATAATATCCACGTGAATCACATTTTTGATAAAGAATTCCTTTGAAGGGCCCTTCAGGTATAATGCTATTGATACAAGAATTATTCAAAGTGTATTAGTATGGTGAGTTCTATTATTTAGTAATAATTGGTAACATAGGCGGCTCCTAGGGCTGGTAGCTATGTAGAGTGGAGGACTCTACGTGCCACTTCTGACGAGCTAATCACAAGGCTAGAAGAAGGGTCGCTGATGTTGTTCGTTACGAGTTCCCGCAGCCTCTCAGTAATGCCTAGAAAGTTCATCGCAGTGGTTTTAGCAGATAAGAATCCCTTATAACTCGGCTGACGTTACTCCTCCATCTACATCCCAGGTATCTTTTTGAAGATCTTTTTTTATTTTTTTAACGCAGGGGAAGCGTTAAAAAATTTAAAAAGACAAATCCTAAACTATCAAATATTTTGTGCCATTAAACTCAAACTAGGTCCAGGACATTTAAAAGTCTTTAAGGCGAAATGGGCTCCAAATTTGTCAATTCGTGCTCACGTATATTCAAAACGTAACCTTTAAAAACTATTGATTATCATATTTTTTTTAGTTGTGGTTATTGTTAACAAAATACGGCATAGTGCTTAGGTCGTCGAAACACGATTAAAGAATTTTGCCTCGATAGAAAAAAATCGTAAACTTTAATGAAAAAACACTATTTCTGACGTTTCTATCAATTTTTAAATCTATACTATTCAATAACTATCAAAGTTATTTCCACAACTAAAATATGTATCTATTCTCAATAAGTAATCGAAGAAATTTTAGGAGTCACTTTTTTAAATAAGCGTATGGTTAATTTTATAAAATAATATTAATCAAAAAATTGTCTCTATTTTCGAGCTCCGTCCACGCAAAATTAACTAGGCGGATCGCAATTGGGACCCATAGCGTCTTAACATCATTTCAAATTCCTCAATATTATTGCACTGCAATCCAATACAATTGATTGTTTTAAGCCAGCTTCAATCATGAAAGAACAAAGTTTAATCCTAATACTGTACAATACAATTGACCGTCCACTATCTGTCATAATCCTGAAAGAACAGAGTACTCAACATAAATAAATACTCTTTCATCCAAGTACGTGAGTTATCTTTATCGATAAACAGAAAATCGAAAACGTAGACGTTCGGTAACGATTATTGTACTTATATCAAAGAGCGGTTATTTCGGAACCGGCGTAGGGATGGGTTATCTCTCCTGGGCGTATTTAACCGATAACTTCGTAACAATGTCGAAAAACATTTCCGATATTTATATCTTTCAAAGGAACTTTTGTACGAGATCGATTGATATTTTACACTTTATGATAACAACTTTGTTTACTATGAATATTTCAGCGACTACAAAGGTAGTTTGACTGTTCTTTTGTTCTCATTAACGTTCTTATTAACGTTGGTTGGTACGTATGGTAACTTATGAATATACTAGCTGTGTCCCGCGGTACTGCTCGCCTCACTGCAGCACCATCTGCCGGGCCGATTTGTGAATCTAAACCATTCTCAAATCCCCTTCAACACACGCAAAAAATTTCGTCAAAATCGGTCCAGTCGTTTAGAACGGCTTAAGTGACATACACACACACAAGATATACATATTTATATATATATTTATTTATTGCTATTACCTTACCGTCATAAGTAGAGTTAAGAAGAACACAATATTCACACAAACATACACATAACTGATTTTGCATGTATTGTTATTATTACAAATTTTAATTAATTTTGTAATTTTGTATTGTAAATGTAAATACGATTGTCGTGGTGGAGAAGCGGGGCACCCAGTAATACAGGTCATCAACCTAGTACAGGGGCCCCTGCCATTAGCATGTAAACATTTATTCATATAAATAAAACATTTTTCATTCTTTTCATAGCATGCACTCATTTTGCACTACAAATATAAGCTTCCGCCCGTAGCTTTGCCTGCTTGGATTTCGGACTTCAAAAATAGAGTTATTATACATATAAACCTACCTCTTAAATCGCTCTATCTATTTAAGAGAACCCATCAAAATCGGTTGCGTAATTTTAAAGATCTAAGCATACATTTAAAACCTTATACATTTTCTACCGTAGAATTGTACTCCACTTGCGAATTACTATCTGTAAGGAAAATATATATCATAGCTGCTGTTCTAAAAAAAAAAAAAAAAAAGTGTGAGTGTCAACGATCAGGATAATCGAATTAAATAAGTTAATAAAATAAAATGAAAGTAGGCGCAAGGCGCTGAATGCGAGTCCTTCATCTGTGACGCTCTGTAGATATTTGTCCAGCTGCAGATTTCCGATGATGTTAGAATGATGAAGTTATCAAGCAACTGTTAACTGAACATAATATGTTCAGTTCAATAAAATTGTAACATATTATGTTACAATTTTACTTGCATAAAAAAAAATCCGAGGTTTCCAAATCACTATTACACGGATATTTTATTTGTTGAGTGAACGCAAGAGATTCGCCAGAGACCTACCAGATTTAATTATTCTATTTACAATTTTTTTTTGTTGTGGTATATGGGAACAAACGAGCAGTCGGAGCCACTTTCATAACTACCGAGGTCCATATACATAGTGGCTATACAGATGCGCTATCCTTCTTTCTCCTCCCACCTCCATGGGCCACCGGCTACTTACACACCGCACGAAACGCGCCAGCACAGCTGTCACTTTACGCCGGTCGGATGTAAGTAAGTAATATATAAATACAGAAGTTTGTATAAGATGTGTTTCTT
>LUGF01024867.1:255072-285924 GCA_001625245.1 Calycopis cecrops
ACGGAAAAGTAAGCTTTTACATTTTGTACGGTTTGTGACTTTCTGCTGGCCCATTGGGATGAAAGGAGAGTAACGGGAGGTAGTCATTAAAGTTATTACAAAACAGTATCATACTTTTAAATACATTGCATTAATAAATAATAATAAATAATAGTTTAAAAAACTAAAAAAACACGCTTCATCAATCCTGCAATCAATCCTGCAATCAATCCTGGCGATCCTAATAAGGATAATGGGAAACTGTTATGAAATTATTGCATTGTCATCGATCCTTGATACATAAGCAAAGTTTCAAATTAATCAGACTTCTGTAAACCGGTGAAAATCAAGCTCAAAAATTCCGTTACATACATACATACAACCCGATCTAATAAAAAAGCGTGTTAAAATAAATTAAATTTTAACTTCAATACGAAAATAAGAATAATGTAAGAGAAGAAATATAATTTACAAACGATGTTCAACTTGTATGAAACATACAAAAAATGTAAAAAATAAAGGAAGGATGTAAAAGATTCAGAGCACGTCGGAACCACAAGATGTCTCTAGAGAGCCTCACTTGAACTTGAAATGGAAAAACTTTATTTATATTTGACTTGTGTGGCAGGCACTGACCTCGATACTTATGGACTGCTGATTCTATAGACTACGTTACACAATTAAGAGTTATAGATGATGAAACTATAATATACTTTTATCTACACTAATGTTGTAACATTCTACTTATGTTTCCAATACTTGACTTATAATGACTACTGTTATAGCTCAGACAACAAAAAACTCAATTTAAGCAATTTGACATGATGTTATAATATCCAAATCGATATCGTAAAATCTCATTAAACACTGTGTGAGAGCGAGAGGGAGAGAAAAATGGTGAGAGAGACGTATGTCAAAATCCTTAACAGCGCGCGCTCGCTCCTGATTGGCCCAGAGCGCTGCAGCTGCGCTCTCATTGGTTTAATGCCAGCTTGCGAAGGATTTGCGAGAAAGAGACAAAGCTCTACAAAAAAATGAAAGCAAAAATGAACGTCACAGACTACGAATAATCTACTGTTTAGTAGAAATTTAAAAGTAAAGTCATGTGATTTTTTCACATTATATTTCAACTATTTTAACATTGAATTATAAAAAGTATATATTTACGCGCCGCAATTTTTGCAATCAAATTAAAGTATTTAATAAAAATATTTATTTTCAAGAACATTTTAAATCGTCGGTCAAACAGTCGTCGCCACGTCGGTCGGTCAAACAGTCGTCGCCTTGTCGGTCAAGCAGTCGTCGCCTCGTCGGTAAAACAGTCGTCGGTCGGACAATACACGTACCTACTTACGCGTGAATTTAATGTTTCGCAATGTTTGATTAATTGATTAATTGCATTAGTGAAGATAAATTAGTGTATGCAACTGCATATAACACGGGTATTAAAACACTCGTTAGGTACTATTTTGAAACTCGCGTTCGCTCGTTTCAAAAAGTCAAACTCGTGTTTTAATACCCTTCTTTATATGACAGTTGCATAAACTACTATTATTATTCTGACAGTTCAATTCAGACTTCAGCAATACCTAAATATAAGAAGTACAAAAAACTCCTGTTGTTAATTTTATTGTGGAGGTAAATAAATAAATTAATAATAAATAAATAGTTTTCAAAGAAGTCTATGATTTAAAGCTTGCATGTGAGACGAAATACAACTTAGTTCATTATACAATATGTAGAGGCCCTGATGTATACCAGTCTCACCACATATTATTCAATTTTTCTGTATATCAGCATATCAGCAGCAGCAGTATATCAGCATTCAGTTATCCATATAAAGTATAATATAGAATTGAAATCTGTGGTGAAAGATAAGTGCAGGCTCGAAGAAATGTGGCTGGCAGATTTGAGAGTTAGGCATATTGTCACTATTTCGTATTGGATCGTCGAAAAAACGTATTTATTGAAGTCGTATCGCTAATGCTTTTTGATGGGGGAAAACTAAAAGACAAAGGAAACGGAAACAAAAATTAAAATAACAACAGCTATGCATATAACTCAATTTGTTTTATCATGGTTTAATGATACTTATAAGGTTTAATACCATGATTGAATGAAACCAATGCTACTTCTTAAATAATTAACTTATTTATACCATTATGTAATAACTGTGTTATAGTTATAAGTGCTCATTCAAGCTACCTTTCGTAGTTTCTTAGATCTTAATTCCTATTGATGTTATAAAAATACTTGTACTAAAATTACGCCCTGCTAAAAAACACAAAACACACCACGCCCCTCGGTTTCAGCCCCATAAAAATATCGCGATTAATAGTTGAACAATAGTTCAAAAACTATTCTCTTCTAAACTATTCTATACCTAATCATAAGGCCTATCAAATACATGAGGAAATTTCAGTATATTCTATCACGTCGTTTCCAGAGGAGTGTTATAATAATCTAAACTATTCTCTTCTAAACTATTCTTTTCTCAAGCCTATCAAATACATAAGGAAATTTCAGTATATTCGGGCACGTCGTTACAGAGGAGTGCCATAATAGTCTAAACTATTCTCTTCTAAACTATTCTATTCTCAAGCCTGTCAAATACATAAGGAAATTTCATGATCATATTCGGACACGTCGTTTCACAGGAGTATTACAATAGTCTAAACTATTCTATTCTCAAGCCTATCAAATACATAAGGAAATTTCATGATCATATTCGGGCACGTCGTTTCAGAGGAGTGTTATAATAGTCTAAACTATTCTCTTCTCAACTATTATATTCACAAGCCTATCAAATACATAAGGAAATTTCAGTATATTCGGGCACGTCGCTACAGAGGAGTGCTATAATAGTCTAAACTATTCTCTTCTAAACTATTCTATTCTCAAACCTATCAAATACATAAGAAAATTTCATGATCATATTCGGGCAGGTCGTTTCAGAGAAGTAGGTATGGCGGCGACGTCTTATCCTCAATGTCGTTTAGAACTCCACGAAAGTAAATTTAAATAAAACAAATTTTTCATTATAAAAATAATGAATTTGTAATATATCTCAAATGTAAGTCTAGACTTTTGATAAAAATTTAACCTCTCTTCGTTTTTGTTCGTGGCAGCGCAGCCGTCAAGGATCTCCAACGTCTTATCCTAGTCAGACTAAAATTAATTAGTGGAGATTTCACTGCAATTATACCTACAGTGGTAAGTACTTATTATTAAAGGTATAATTTCGTATATTCTGTTTTTTATTTTTGCTAAAGGTCAACATCGTAGGATGATAAATAAAGTCCCCCCACGAAGATGATGCCACCTTGGCGAGGGGGGTATGCGTACCTGGTGATTCCCAAGGCTATGGCAGGGCTACTCATACCGGACCAGCTTGTCTTAATAGTATAAAAAGCTTTATTGTGACTACCTACATACGTCCGAAACGCCCGTACACTTGCTAGTCTTTCTTACATTTATTTATTTAAATACATCCAAATTCATACCACCCTCCTTTGTCTTTATTTTACACTAGCTGCGCCCCGTAAATTTCGATATCCTGGAAAATCATCCCATGGTATCCCATAGGAACATTTTTTCCGGATAAAAACTATCCTATGTGTTAATCCAAGTTACTCTCCATGTGTGCTAAATTTCATGAAAATGGTTCAGCAGTTTTTGCGTGAAGGAGTAGCAAAAAAAACAAAGAAACTTTCGCATTTATAATATTATAATAGCATAGGATTAGGGTATTTACTCATTCGATACATACATATATAATGTACATCTGTATAGCTGTTATTAGGTGTAATCTATTTAGAGTCTTTTAAACGTTGTAAAAGTAACCGCATTGCGCCTAGATTGAATGGTTGCAGAAGCATTTGCATATTCTCATTTTCATATCAAATGAAATAACTTTTTCTGGTTAGGGTGTAAAAGATGAAATCTTATAGAGGTAAGAAGGCCAGAACCTGTTATAAACGGATATAGGTAGCCAAATATTACCCGTAGCCCTAAAAGTAGGTTTAGTGTTCGCACATTATAACGACTCGACGCCGACTCCACTCCAACTCAACTAGACGTATGTACGTAGAGTGAATTAGTCAACGCGTGGCAACGCGTGGACAACGCGTGATCCAAACGTTGGGGACGCGTTGTCCACTCGTTGTCTATCTATAAACAACTTATAAAATAAGCACTACTACTACTACTAAGACTAATTCACTCTTAAAAAACACAACATAAAGCTTACATTTGAATACCATACGTTGAGTTGAGATGGAGTGGAATCGGCGTCTAGTCGGTATAATGTGCACCTTTATTTCTAGATGAGACTGGTGCATACCTGGTGCATCCCCTTGGTGGAGCAGGTGAGGACGGCGCCGGTGTCGTTGGTGAACTCCACGTGGTGGGGAGGAGCGCTGATGCTGAGCGTCCTCCGCGGCTCTGGGGTGGCGCTCACTGCTGAAAAACAAAATGGCTTCCATTAATAATGACATTAGAGAGCTTAATAGAGCAACTTCTCTACAGGGAGATTTTTAGAAATTTGATGAGAAATTAGAAAGAAAGAAACAAAACATTTATTTGACCACAACACAAGACACACGCAATAATTAAGAGACTAAACAATAAAATAAGCATAGTGCGCCTTTAGGCTGCGCCAAAATGGTTGAGGTGAAATGAAACAAAATAAAAAAAAAATAATGTGATATTTTTTAAAGTAAGTATAGAGCAAAAGGCAAAAACTAGGAGCCATCCGCACCTCGGTTATATAAATGTGTTGCCCTCCCTTCTCCACCTCCCTCCGGAAAATAATAATATTCTATTTAGGTAATGTTTGTTCTAAATGGCACACGAATGCACGTCACTAATGAAATATGTAATTCTCCGCGATAAGAACGACGGCAATAATCAAACAGTGCACTCCACAATTTACTAATTCACATGATGAATTCGTTTAATAAGTGTAATCGAGAGGTGATCGAAGGTGGTGACCCAGCCGCGCCGACTCCATTCAGCTGCAAGGGAGCGTAGCACTATCTCATACAAATTTTTTCATGCAACATAAAGTTTACTATTTGTGCGATAGAGTAAGGGCTTGTCACGCTAGCCTTAAAAAGAACTTCCATGCTGAGGAGAGACCGCTCCAAAGTGACTGTTTTTATTATTATTATTATTATATATTTATTAATCAAGTGACAGAGACTCATTTTTTTATTGTTAGTTATACAAATCACTTATTACCTATGTTAGTTAGTTAATTAATTGCATACAAAGAATATCTACAACAAATTGGACACACATTACTTTAATATTTGACATTGCCGCACGATTCCGTTTGAAATTGTGCGGCAATGATTAACATATCTGCAGTCTAGCCTGCTCCCTATCAACTTCAGTAAGCTGTTGGTGCTGCCCCGCAGTCTGCTCACAAGGGAACCACAGCGCTTTCGCATGATCGCATAAAAGCAATCAACCCGTGCTGCCGCGAACATTCCCGATGCACTGCAGAAGCGGGGCAACCCCACCAGCATCCTGAACGCATTATTAAATTTTATGCGCTATGTGAGTTTCCGATGACCTATTGAAGAGGAACAAGGTGAAGGAGGACAACGCATCTGCATAACCTTGGTTGTGTTGATGTTTACGGGCGTCGAGAGTCTGATACACTTCGACAGCTCGTTTGACCCGTATATATAAAAAAAAATCATTCACATTTTTTTATTTTTTTTATTTCTTCTCCTTTTAAAATTATTTCCCGATATTTTTATTTTACGACACAAAAATATAATTGTCCATAACAATTGTCTATAATGCATGAAATCCCTAATATACTTTGTACGAATAAAACCATTAAGTAACATTTGCCACGTGTTTTTCAACACGACAATAAGGGCCTTCGACAGCTTAAGTGCCTTCGAGCCCCGGAGGTGTAGGGATAATGTAATAGTCAAACATGATATCGGTTACTTGGGACTGGTACACAGGTTATTTAAGAGTTAAGCTATTCGAGACTTAATACTAATACTTCATATTAAATGTCTTTGGTAAGACGATTTTGTAAGAGGTAGTGTTACACTGCATGCATGCATGTACTCGAATTGGGCCGGCACGACCGGGGAGGTACCTCTCGCTTACTCGAAACTGGATTAAGGTGACAGTTGTGCTGTCGCGTTTCGTGCGGTGTGTTAGAAGTCGGTGGCCCATGGAGGGAGAAGGAGAAGGGGGTGCAACGCATCTGTATAATATCTATGCGGATGTCTATGGGCGTCGATACTCGTGAAAATGGCTCCGATTGCTCGTTTTCCTCCTGATACTATAAAAAAATACGTATTTACAGGAGTAAAACAGGTCCTAGCTCTTCACAATAGTCTGCGTAGCACATAGTTATCCATACTTATACTTGTGTATAAGATGAAATTTAAAGAATTGTGCGGATAGAGGAATTTGAAATTTCGTACAGTTCAAGAATATATGAATAACTAGCTTCCGCCCGCAGCTTCGCCCGCGTGTAATTAGGAGTTCAAAATGGATTTGTTATACATATAAACATTCCTCTTGAATCACTCTATCTATGAAAAAAACCTTCATTGAAATCTGTTTCGTAATTTTAAAGATTTAAA
The DNA here is from genome assembly GCA_001625245.1 of Calycopis cecrops. Classification (NCBI taxonomy): domain Eukaryota; kingdom Metazoa; phylum Arthropoda; class Insecta; order Lepidoptera; family Lycaenidae; genus Calycopis; species Calycopis cecrops. The sequence goes on from LUGF01024867.1 coordinate 261,672, forward strand.
CATACAGACACACAGAAGGCGGAAAGCGACTTTGTTTTATACTATGTAGTGATAAAATAGAACTAATATTTTTATAATATGCATTAAATCTTATATTTTAACATACATTGAAGTAGTTCAGTAAAGTGAATCACACACAAATGTATGCACACATTGCTTCAACTCAAATACTAAAATTGATTAAGTTAGTGGAGGCGATGTCAAACAAGTTATAGCCAATGATATTTAGTTATCTACTGAAAGGTTTTACTTAATCACCTAACCAAACTGCCTTCGAAGTCAGTAACTGATAGAGTAGAGTTAGTAAGAAAACGGTGCATGCATGCATGCAGCCGAATTAGGACCGCACGATCGGGGAGGTACCTCTTACTTATAAGACACTAGCTGCGCCCCGCGGCTTCGCCCGCGTAAATTTTGATATCGTGGAAAATCATTCCATGGCATCCCTCAGGAACATTTTTTCGGGATAAAAGCTATCCTATGTTACTTCTAATACCTCCAAGAACATGTGTACAAAATTTCATGATGATCGGTTGAGCAGTTTTCGCGTGAAAGGGTAACAAACAAACTTACATTCGCATTTATAATATTAGTATAAATTGGTGTAAGGTGACAACTGTGCTGTCGCGTTTTGTGCGGTTTGTAAGTAGAAGGTAGCCCATGTTGAAGCCTGGAGGGAGCAGTTCTAACTACTCGATGTCCCCTTATGGTATTTTTAGAATTGGCTATTTTCTATGTTTTCAAAAACCACTCCATAATGTTTATCGGTGATCAAGGAACTGATACAATTTTTTGTTTTTAATTCTGACAAATATTTATCTCAAATTTTCAAATTAAAAATTCATATTTTATAAAGCCCGCGAAAACGCTTCTTTAAGCAAATGGCGTCTTGGGATGTATTAGATTTCTAGCGTTCTGAAAATCAGTGCCTGTACTATTAAAAACTTTTTTGTAGTTGTTGTCAGTTGACAAATCTGTAAGTTGAGCTAGAAATTTGACAAGTGGCGAGTACTATGAATGAATGAATGAAATATACTTTATTGTGCATATTACAGAATACAGAAAAAAAAGTTACATTTTAAAGTAACTATCTACTAGAGTGCTCGCAAGATAACTCTGCGCGCGACAGGTGGCGTACTTAATGTTGCCAGTTTAAGTACTGAATTTCACCTTTCACCAATGATAGGAAGTTGGGAACACAACCACAGCGATGGTCGTATGCAACTAAATTTATGTTCTTATAGTTGATACAATTAATAGTACTATTACCAATGATATTACAAAAGAATAGATTTGCTACGTTAATAGTAGGCGGCGTTCAAATATTGTTCCGTTGTCTACAAAATGACAAATCTTGTTAAATTTAAAATGACAAATCAAATTATAATAAACGTCAACTTCGACTGCAATAGATAATGCGGAACGTATGTAAAAGCAAGAGATAGTTATATTTTGTAGAGTTTTGTCCTTGAATTACTAATAAATCATAGAATATGCGGTTTAGCTATAGAAGCGACAAAAGATTTATTAGAATGATAGAATGATGTGTTTAATAAAACAACAAAAAAATATCGTTCTCTATTTATTTACAACATATTTTTGATATATTATGACATATTTGACATATTTTTGAGAATAAAAATATCGTTTCCAATCATTGACATAAAGTGTATCTTATTATTTCGTTATAGTTATAATTAATTTACATAAGATAACTTTGCGCGCGGCCGAAATTGGAACTAACTGGTGTCCGCCGTCTTGTCGTTTACGTCAGGTGTGAAGAGTGTGTTTCGAAGTCCGCGTTTTACTTCATTTTGAGTGTAAATAAGAGCCATCATTATGCCAAAAGTGATTAAATGTAAAAATAATTTAATCAAGAGTATTTTAAAGATAAATGTGTTTAAATTACTGATGGAAGGTCACTCCTTGATTTTTACTAATGTTTCTTGAGTTATTTGAACTATATCTCAATAGAAGGCATTTTATGAAATAAAAATTGTACTCAAAGACGTCACATTTAGACAAGGACTCTAATACGTATGACACAAAATCTAGTTGAGATGTCTTCTCTAGTAGTACATATAACTCAATGACTAAGTGTGCATTATTAATATTTACGTGATATTAATAATTATCTACTAAAAAAAGTTAATTGCATATCCAGATAATGAGGGAAGTTTAATTGTTATGGCAGCCTTAATAATTACCTGTCAAATATGCAATATACAATACACCTGACAAGACAGCGGACACGAGTTAGTTCCAATTTCGGCCGCGCGCAAAGTTATCTTGCGCGCACTCTATCAGTAGATTTCGGAATGCAGCCTCTATGGTTTGTTGGCTTATGCACGAGTTATGTCATCGTCACGTCGTTTCGAGTCACGTGACTCATTAATAAAAATACGTTTAAAACAATGATTTTAAATAGTGTAAGTATAAATTATTTCACTACATAATGACTTAAAAATCATATTAATTAAATATTAAATTCATTAAGCTTTTATTTTCAACTAGCTGTGCCCCGCGGTTTCAACCGTGAAATCCATATAAACTTCAACACCCTATTTCACCCCCTTAGGGGTTGAATTTCTAATAATTCCTTTCTTAGCGGATGCCTACGTCGTAACATCTACCTGGATGCCAAATTTCAGCTTGATCCGTCTAGTGGTTTGGGATGTGCGTTGATAGATGGCTATGTCACGTTTGAGTTTTTTATACCTATATAGAATATAGATATAGATACTGTCAAATAGCCTATTAACATCGAATTTAGCTGGGAAGTCTCCCGTTCACATAATATCAGAGAATAGACTTAAAGTAAAAGCTAGTTCGAAGTTGACTGGAATACTTGCGAGTTCCTTTTTACGTCGACGGAACTTCGTGAAGTTACTTCGAGATAAATTGTCTGTTCTTTCAACTTCATAATAAATATTAGAGCTGTTCTGCTATGAAGCGTTGTTTTCATAATGGAATTTCCGAGCGAATATGATTGTTTAACATAAACCTTGTTATTTATACAATCATAAACAAAAAGGTTTATATAGGGTTTTTAGGAACTTTTTAGGATTCCGTGAATAAAAGGAAAAAACAAATCCCTTATAGGACCACTTTCTTACTCAATTCTCTGTATATATGATAAGACCCCCTTCTCAGGAACACGTGGAAAAATATTTCTGAATGTTATCGGAAACAACAGGAAAAATCATATATCCAAGTCAACGCATCCGTTAATGCGAAATTTTTTCTCTGCAATCGCATCGTAACTAATCCTACTAATATTATAAATGCGAAAGTTTGTGTTTGTTTGTTTGTTACTCCGTCAAGCAAAAACTGCTTAACCGATTTGCATGAAATTTGGCACACATATAGAGGGTAACATGGATTAACACATAGCATAGCTAGCTTTTAATCCAAAAAAATGTTCCTATGGGATGCCATGGGTGATTTTCTATTTTCCACGGGATCAAAATTTACGCGGGTGAAACGGGGGGCGCAGCTAATTTACTTATAAGCGAAATTACACCATATGCAGGTTGCGCGTAGAGGTGTTCCTAAGAGTGATATTTGAGTAGCAGGGATCGCCCTGAGCAGTTGTAGAAAATCGCCATAAATAGCAGCAGTGATTTAATCTCTCTTTAAATCACTCTTTACTTTAGCGCGCTGCATCATTGCCAGCGACCACAGCGAACGCGTAATAACAGTGACCGGTCGCTGTGAGCATGTAGTGATTCAATCACTGCTTGCGCAAAGAGCATTCACTATAGCGATCGCTGTTTACGAATATCACAGTGATTTTTCACGGCGATCGCAATCGCCGTCTCACCACTAGTTGCGCGGTGATATCTGTCAATGTGTACAAATAAAATTGTCTGTCTGTGATTTCAAATGACGTACGCGGCCGGGGCGTTGTGATTCCGCCACTTTACAGCAATTTATGATTATGATGATGTGTCATTTGAGGATTCTGCGTAGTGCGTAGATATTTTGATCGGATGTCTATGGGCGTCAACAACAGGCTTCAATTGCTTGTTTTCCCACTATAGGTACTATAAAGAATTGTAATTCTATTTTAATTGGTATTTCCGGACCGATACGACCTAGGGATCTTCAAGAAAAGAGCTTATTCTTTCCTCAAAGGTCGGCAACGCATCTGTTAGACCTCTGGTGTTACGGATGTCTGTGGGCGTTGGTGTTCACTTTACATCAGGTGACCTAACTGCTAGTTTGCCTTCTATGCTAAAAAAAAAAAATACAACATTACTAGCGATAATCGACAGTTACTCTCAATGGCGTAGCTCTATGTTTGAGTTGGCGCAGTAAGTTTGAGAACAGCGACAAATTGCCAGATGACGAAGCTAAAACAACAAATTTAGGGATACTTCTGCGCTCACTTCCATCATGGAAAGAATCCCTGTGCCAAATTTCAAGTTACGACTGTGTGTTTTGGCTTATATTATATGTATATAGCCGACTCGCACTTGACCGGGATATGTGTCGGACCGTAGACGTTACATTAGACAAACAAACTAAAACAGTCTATGACGGAAGTAAGCCTTAGAAGTTGGAAACAACAGCCGAAATTTGATTTTATGAGCCAACTCCGTAACCGCACATGCCAAATGTGTTGAAACTCTAAACCGCGCATTAAAACTTAACCAAATAAACACCCAACTTGCACCGAATTGTTGGAGTAAGGATTCCCCTTTTATGAGAACACATTTAAGTATTTTCTGCTCTTGGCATTTGTTTACGTAGGTAATCTTTTTGGATCATTTCGAGGTTTTCGCTTTTGATTTGCAAGTAACACAGTTTTGCAACGACCCGTGACAAGACAATAAAGTTCGCAACTACCACTTTACACCTAGCTATCAGTAATAGCAATTAATGTAACCTACATTCTGTCGTAAAAACTCTTTTAGTGTAAAATTTCATTAAAATTGGTCTAGCCGTTCCAAAGAAACACAAACGTTTGCTTGACGTTTCGGGGTTTCACCAGCCGTGATACCGGCTCGTATCCCCGCTCTTTAAAAAAGTTGTTATCCGTGTTAAAATCCGTGAAGTTACATAATCATCAGAATCTTTTTTTTATATCATAAGACGCAAACAAGCAGTTGGGTTACCTGATGTAAAGTAATCACCAACGCCCACAGACATCTGTAATAACAGAGGTGTATCAGATGCGTTGCCAACCTTCTTCTTCTTCTTCAACCTATAGCCACCCATTGCTGAGTGAAGGTCTCCTTCATTTCATGCCATTTTTGACGATCCCTTGCCATTGTCATCCATCTTGTACCGGCGGTCTTTATGATATCGTCGGCCCACCTCGTCATTTGTCGGCCCACGTTTCTGTGGCCGGTGCGGGGTCTCCATTCCGACACCTTAGTGCTCCATCTCCCGTCGTTCCGTCTTGCAACGTGGCCAGCCCATTTCCACTTTTTACGCGGGATGACGTTTGTTATGTCGGTGACTTTAGTGCGGCTCCTGGTCAGTATTACGGATTTTGTCTCGGATGGAGATACCGAGCATAGCGCGCTCCATGGCTCTCTGTGTGACTTGGAGTTGGTGGATAGTCTGTGCAGTGATCGTCCATGTTTCCGAGCCATAAGTCATAACAGGTAAGACACATTGTTCAAACAACTGGCCAACCTTCTAGAGATATATAGATCTGCTGTTAAGTGGCAATATCATAATGCCACTACCTCGTACGTTATTGGAAACCACAGGCGATATAATCAGCACACAGATATTACCGCGCAATCTGCACCAGGTGGGCCGCAGGCCTCAGCTTTCCATTTCCGTTCAATTTCGCCGCCGCCGCGAACGCACATTATGTGCCGGGGCTTCCAGCCCGGTATGTAGGTACTGTTGAACAGTTGTTTAAACGGTTTTTTTTAATATTTCATGCATATAGCTATAATATTACGTGTTAAAATTTTACTTTTCACGTTTTATGTGTTTTTTTATGAAAAATGGTTAATGTGTTTCAAACTTTCGACCCTCATATCTCCTCAACACTTAAGATTTTTCCTAAAATTCTTTTTTTGTTTGAATACTGCTAATGTATTCAATTACTAGTACTGTCTGGATTATCTACTATTAATACTGTCAATTACAGTCTATTGACAGACATAGGTAGGTATTGTTTGAAAGGCAAACTGTCTGACTTATATATCAACATGCAGGCGTAACTACTGTACCTAGAAACCTAACATTTGATACAAGGAATTCCTTTTACGAGTATGATGCAAGTAATCATTGAAAAAAGATTTTTAGAAATTCAACCCCTAACGGGGTGAAATGGCGAAGTATTAAATGAAATTTTCTCATTTCGCCCAACGCGTCGTGAAAGTTTGATTACATTTAATACTAGCTGGAGCTCGCGACTTCGTTCGCATAGCGTAGTTCTATTGTACTCAAAGTGATTTGTTACTGTTTGCTTCTTTCAAATTTTTAAATCCGTCGGATAAAGCATAATTACTGAATTTACCGTAGAAATTTGCGATTTTCCCGCAGTAAAAAGTAAACTAGATGTTGACCAGGCTTAGTATCTTACACCACAAAAAGTTTCATTCGAATCCATCCAGTAGTTTCGGAGATTAGCCTGGAAAAACAGACAGACAGACAAAAAAACTAAAAAACATTGAAAAGTGTTCTAATACTATTTTAACATCGCCCGCAATTAGTTTGTCGTAAATATATATTTATTTATATCCAGACATACGGATTCTACTGTTTTATTATATATTGAGAATAATTAATTATTTTCTTTAATTTAAAGGAACTTCCAGTTCAATGTAATAATGTAAGAGAGATAATAAGACCCTAAAATTAGATATACAGAAACTAATGTGCATCTTCTTCTTTTATATTTTATTAATTATATTATTATTGTAGATGTAGCGGACTATATAGCACTATAGATTTTCAAGTCTCAAATTGATACTGATTGAAAACAGCCTTGTATAAAAAAACCATAAAGCCGCAAGGAAAGTAAAAAAAACCCATGCCATATTTTCCCTGTCGATTCTGTATTGAACAATCATATCAATGATGCAAGCGATTATTTTTCTTTTCATTTCAGGAGGCCCGCAATTTTTTCTCTAAGCTCATTACATGGATTTACTGATGAAATACAAAAGATAGACGCGTCTGTAAGTAGGTTACCTACTTTCAAATAAAAATCCCTTTTAACTGTTTGTGTCAGGAGGCTGTTGCTAGCTTTATTTCATGCGAGTGACATTAATTGATATTTACTTCTACTACCGATCCCGCGAAGATTGATATTCGATCTTAGTGAAACTTTTATGTAATTAAAACCTAAATGTCATATGACATATTGTTATGTGATCGTAAATCGCAGCCGAATTGGGCCGGCACGACCGGGGAGGTACCTCTCGCTTACACGAGACCGGCGTGAAGTGACAGCTGTGCTGTCGCGTTTCGTGCGGTGTGTAAGTAGCCGGTGGCCCATGGAGGTGGGAGGAGAAAGGGGGGCAGCGCATCTGTATAGTCTCTATGCAGATGTCTATGGGCGTCGGTAGTCATGAAAATGGCTACAACTGCTCGTTTGCCCCCCTATACCATAAAAAAAAAAAAAAAAACTAAGGTAAACAATTTATGTAGAATTTTCAATACTTGCAAAAAACACTTAGAACTTCGTCAAGAATTACGTGTGTCTTATATATCAATGTGTCAAATGATCATGCATTTGACACAGTAGTGTGTGTAAAGTTTTATTTATTAAATTAAAGTACTTTATAAACATTATTATAAAAAATATTAATATTCTGCACTTCTCTCACACTTAAACTATAATTGTGCCAAATTTCATACTCCTCCGTCCGCGCAATTGTCGTAAATATGTTCCTAAAGTTTTTGCCTCACATATTGATAATTTAAATATAAAATGTAGAACCGACTGACTTATTATATATCAATGCACGCCGAATCTACTGTACCTATAAACTTAAAATTTGAATTAGTACAGGAGTTTCTTTTACGCTTTAAGTGAGCAGTAAGAAAGAATTTTTCGATATTCAACTCCCATGGGGTTGGAGTATGTTGGTGGCTACTCCAACAGTTGGAGCCATTTTCATAAAAACAACTGAAACGTATTTCAAATAGACATAAACAACACGTTAATGCAGCCGAAATCGATAGCAGTCAGTGGCGTACTGCTTAAGAACAGTGATCATGAGGAAGCAAAAACAATAACTTTAAGGCTCTATCGAGGGATATAAAGACCCTTTTCAGATGTAGCGTTTTACACGCGAGTCGACTCGCGAGCACACAATGTGCGAGTATCTCAATACGCTGATAGATCTAGTGCTAGACGCATCTGGACGCTATATAATATGTAGCTCTAGTATCGCTTATATAAAACGCTTAATCTGAGGCTCTTACGCTTGTGGCATTTTGCCATCTTTCCACCACAGTTACGCCACTAAAATCATAATCTCCAGAAACAAACGAGTCGACCCCAACCACATTTACGCGGGTAATACGATTACGTAATTTGAGCAATCAAATCTAACGCGTAACTCGGCTAAACAGGCGGTGGATGGACGTTTATACGACAGAGGGCTGGCGTAAATTCAGATCCTTGCGTCGACTACATCCCGTGATCATAATATCTTAGCCCCGCGGTTTCACTTGCAAATCTAATATAACAATGCAATATCCGTGGATTTTACAAACCACGTTTTTTTTTTGTGGCCCCAACCAGCCCTGGGTGAGCAGGGTGTATCGGACTCGGCACAAGACGCGTGCCCCTACCAATCTGCGAAAGCCCTCGGCCGCTATGGCGAGGGGTATCCTGGATCTATCAGCAACAGAACCACGTTAGCCTAACCCTATTCTAAGTACCGTAGGGACTTGTGCTACGGGTACTAGACAACGGAAATAATAGATTTAATGTTTTATAAATCTAAGAAATGTTATACATTTAAGAGTTTTATTGTAGCAATACATATACATAATACATGAATATGTATGATCCATGACCTAGGCGGGATTCGAACCCGCGACCCCTGGCGCAAGATTCTCCGCCTATCCGAGCTCTGTACCATTGCGCCAGCTGGTCGTCGGATGAATGTCGAAATTAATTCGAGTGGTAGAATTCGGTTTTCGGATTCGGAACAGACTCGGTCGTCCTTTCTTTTTTTATGTATGGTATAGGGGGACACGGAGCCATGTTCTTGCCTACGTTGCCCTCCTTTCTCCTCCAACCTCAATGAACCACCTGCTACTTACACACCTCTTGGTCTTGGAGCTCTTCAAAAGCGTAGAACGAAAGGAAAGGAGGTGATGATGATAATGATTATAACGACATCTCATTACTACTTTTAATTATCACATTCATCTCATTATTTTGTCAAATGCGGTTGTCCCCGAGGTTCTGGAATGATCAAAAGATTTTATTCGCATGTACCCGTACAATGTTCGCAAAACGACACACGAAAGTGGGGCCCACGGCTATAAGTTATTAATTAAGGGATGATAATTATGACCCCCTTTTTATTTCGCCTCCCCTATTGTTTGTCTTTTGTATTTAGTTAATTTTAGTAAGCATGCTACTAAAAATGTAGTTAACCTTGATAATGCAATGTTCAGAATTTATAAATGTAAGAGGTAATGCCTTGCTGCATGCCTGCAAGTAGTAGAGTTGGGCCGGCACGATCGAGGAGCTACCTCACACTTATATAATACTCTCGCGTTTTATAAGTAGTGCAAGTAGCCGGTGGCCCATAGAGGCGGAGGAGGAAGGAGAGCAACGCATCTGCGGATATGCGGATGTCTAGATATGTCTATACAAGAATATAGTTCATGTAGTGATGTATGCTACATCACTTCGCAACGGAAATATAATATCATGCCTTAAAAAAATTATAAATGAATTCGTAAATGTAGTAATTGAATAAAAATCATATTTATGTCACCAGTACAACAGTAGTTCATCTACTATCACATGACTTAGTTTACAAGATTTGTAATAATATTTATATTTTTTTATGGTNNNNGGGGGGGGGGAGGCAAACGAGCAGTCGGTGCCATTTGTATGACCACCCACGCCCGTAGACATCCGCATAGAGGCGATACAGATGCCCTGCCCTCCTTTCTCCTCCCAACTCCATGGACCATTTGTAACATTGTATTGATTGTAACAAGTGTAACTAAAGTTAATCTATTTATAGACCCATATATCTACCGAGTTAGGGAAGTTCCTAAATATCTCTTCGAGTCCCTGCTCACACACAGTCACATTGTATCAAAGTAAAACTTTCACATAAGTTCACGTTATTGTCTTGTTCTTTCTGTCCATTCGTACGTGACGCTACATTGATTTCGATGGAGAATTAACTTTGTCAACGACTTTGTATACGTTAAATGATGTTTTTTGTAGAGTAATGGTCGCAGCACGCTTATCAACTCGGAAAGGGGTCGAAAAAGCCTCGTCTAGAAAAGCGAAGGCGATACGATTACGTTACGTTTCCTATTAGTGCTGTGTGCAGTATGAAGTTTCATATAAAGAATACTGATCGACTCGAGGCGATACGGTTACGATCCCTTTCCGAGTTGATATGTGTGCGGTGACCATAAGGGGGCAAATGTGCAGAGGCCTTACGACGGCTACCGGCGCCCATAGACATAATAGTTTCGTGTATACTTTACGGTTTTTAACACGCATAACAGGTATACAAATGTTTTCGCTAGTACCTACCTTTTATAAATTTTGTATCGTTTTAAAACCCGTAAAGTATCTGCAACATGTGTAACAAACGCGAAAGTCTCAAACAAGTTTTGACATAATAATTGTTACTCAAATAGCCTGCCCTTCCCTCCTCACTTTTAATGGGTCAGCGGAAACTCACGAGCCCCAAAAACGCATCAGCGAGCCTTTAACTTTACGGCTGCGTCGAGTGAGCAAGAGTTTACTATTACACTCACTACTTTACTATTACACTCGCCATTAAATCTAAAATCCCCCATATAAATTTTTATTTCGTCATACCGTCTATTTCAAACATGCATGCATATCCAATTGACAGAGCCGTATGAATTACGAAAGAACATTTCGTAAGAAACTCGCGTAATGAAATTGGATTCCCGCAGACGTCCTCCACCGTTTTACAATTCACCTTCCACATTTGGTTCAACTTACTTGTCGAGATGTAGTTCTTTAATCAAATTGCATGTGTGTTTGGTTTCTTAAGCCACAGACATATTTTCAGCGGTCGTAAGAGTTGACTAATAACACAAAAAGCTTGTCAACAAAATTTTAATTTTTTTTAAAATATCTGTGAACTTTACACACCACATTAGCCTAGCCCCGTGCTAAATACCGTAAGGACTTGTGTTACGGGTACTAGACAACGGAAATATATTTAATATGTTTTATAAATTTATGAAATTTTATATATTTAAGATTTTTATTATAGAAATACATATAATACATAGATAAGCATCCATGATCTAGGCGGGATTCGAACCCGCGACCCCTGGCGCAACATGCTCAGTTTATCCGAGCCATGTACCACTGCGCCCTGGTCGTCATTTATTCATTTCATTTCATTTCATTCAAAAAAAAAAAAACAAAAAATTGTCTTATGTATCATGTAATATTCGTTTGTCTGTCTTGTGGTCTATTGGTGAGCATGTTCAACCACAGACGTGGGTCACACAAAGGATTCGAATCCTGGGTCGGATCCAAAAAGTGGCATTGGGATGTCCATCAATTTCTTTCAAACAGTCCGGAGTCGGGAAGTGTACGGTGTTACAACTTACACCCCGAGTCTCGGAGAGTGCGTTAAACCTCCTGTCCAAAAAAAAGTGCTGCGTCAGATTTCTCTCGGGTAACGTGTCCCATCGGAGTATGTGAATGAGAGAATAGAGAGTGCATCTGTATCTTCGCAAATACTTTTGCACTACAATTTGTCCTGCACAGACGGCTCGTCCCTATGACCTAGAGATGGGCGCCCTAGCCGAACTTCGGCTAACACAATCTATTTTAAACAGGGTTCGTTTTTATTATATCATCATCATCATCTAATGATGCAATTGCCTATATTGCAGTCCACTATTGGACATAGGCCTCTCCCATAGTACGCCACTGTCCTCCTTTCCTTTCCTTTCCCTTCCTTTCCTTTCCCACTTCCTGCGCACAGCTTTGCGTATGTCGTCACTCCATCTAGTCACATTTTGTTATATAAATTAAATTAATTATAAGTGCTCATAAATATGTCGGACTCTTTTGTATGGAATCAAATAAAAGGCTCTCTATTTATAGCCGGTGTATTGTGTGCTGTGTGCGCCATTGTAATATGCACTAATGAGCAACTGGTAACGTGAGGGTTAACGCCTACTCGTTACAGCTAATTAAAATATTCACGCAACGTGACCAAGTCAACAATCGACCGACCGACTAACCGACCAACCAGCCAACTAACCAACCAACCAACCGATTAACCAACCAATTAAAGACAGTTACAAAAGCGTCATTAAATAGGAGAATAAAGATTCTTAAACGAATAATTTATTATACATTGTACATTTATTCATTTATTTTCTTTGTTTGCAAGAAATAAAAATGGCGGAAGATCATAAACCGCGCTAAACGCGAAAACATAGCTCGTGTCAAATAAGCGAAAATTACATCCCCAGTAGTGCTATTCCCAAAGCGATGCATAGCAAGAGGTAGTGCCACACTGCATGCTTGCATGCAGCTGAATTGGGCGGACCGGAGGGATACCTCTAGCTTACACGAGACCGGCGTAAAGTGACAGCTATGCTGTCGCGATTCGTGCGGTTTGTAAGTAGCCGGTGGAGGTGGGAGGAAAAATCAGGACAGCGCATTAAGAGTTTAACGATGTCTATGGGCGTAGGTAGTCATGAAAATGGCTCCGACTGCTCGTTTGCCCCCTTATACCATAAAGGAAAATGGCACTAAGTACCTAATACAACAATTTAATAATCAGTCCATCTTTATCTAACATGAAACGAGCCATCGCTAACCCATTTCATTTGCATCGTAACTTGTCCTGAAATCCTTCAACTAGGGACGATTAGATCTCAATTTAAACTTTCAGGACCTTACTAGAATTTAATGCGCGATATATAGAGTTATGGAACTTATATCCTAAACCATAGTTAATACTGGGAAGGGATGAATAGGGGCAATTAGCTTGTAGATTGGAACTTGCGCTTCCCGGATGAGTCCCAAGTTCCAACAATGGGAATGAAGAATGGATACATTTGGAGGACGCTCACTTTGATTTATGATAAAAAGTCCGTTTTAATATGCTATACTTTTGAATTAAATTGCCTTTTTGTATGGTTTTATTATATTTGTTTTGTCGTTGGAGCTTTATTCATTGTTTTGGTATGTTAAGCATGTTATATAATGTTTTTTAAATGATTATACTGAAACAGAAATGAAGACAAAATATTAGTGTTTATATTTTGAGATGAATTTGAATGACTCAGATTCTTTTTTATGGTAACGGCCAATGACGTATTTTTATATACCTAGAGCAAGGTTTCTTAAACCCATTGCAGTCACGGCCCCGTTATTAAAATTTAAAAGCTCCGCGGACCCCTTTCAAAGATTATTTTCAAAGAAAACGTAACTTACTTTTTATTGTTATACAGTTTTTATTATGTTCTCGTGTAAGCGAGAGGTACCCCCCGGTCGTGCCGACCCAATTCGGCTGCATGCAAGCATGCAGTGTGGCACTACCTCTTACTCGTGGAATTATACATAGTGCATTAGCTATTAGTTTTATAATGTGTCACATAAAAGTAACAACAAATATTTGTGACAGTCTGGATGGCTCAACGGGTGCGATGGCGCAGGAGGACAACATGTTGTGTTACCTGGCATAATTGGCATAATTATGCAAATTGCGAAAACTCTGGTATTGTGTAAAGTTATGTGGCAGATCTGTCAAACACGTTACCGTACGTTAAAAATATAAGCTGTTTTTGCTGCTTCCCGTACCATATTCAAAAGCTGCCATAGCGAACGCAAAAATAAAATGATTTATCAAATTCGCTATAGTCGTTCTGAATTATGGGCTTATTTTGGGGGTGTCATATAGGTAGGTATCGCTCTTATGGTAGGGGGGACGCCTTTGATAAGAGGCAGGCTGATAATAAGGCTTTCATTTTCTTATAATACCTTTTGATGATTTCAGTAGGCATTTTAAGCGGCAAATGCGCGAGGTTTTTACTTTTATTATTCCATTATATTATTTTTACAACCAAATTAATAAAAGATAAAAATATCACACGCCTATCAGGTGGTTGACTTTCACTATAGAATATTACTTTATCCTTACTCAACGGGCAACAACGTCGAAACAACAGTATCAGCTTCATAAAGGACATCATTAAAATACAGAAATAACTCAACAAAAACATTTCGAATTTCCCTCAGTGTACAAATGGTGAATATTAATTATAATACCATTTTTAATTAGTCCGGTGCGTTAATTGAAGATGTGCTTAAATTGTAAAGTAGATAATAAATTAGCAGGCGTCTACTCGTTTAGCTAATTACTTATTAATGTTGTGGGATGAGCTAAGATTAGCAAATGTAAAGGTTACACTTTGTAAAGTACTCGTTGAACTCGATGAAATTAGACGATGTTATAAGTACCCTGTTGCTGATAGATCCGGGGCACTCCACCACAGCGGCCGAAGGCTGTCGCAGTGGTTTTTGTCGGCAGGGGCCCCGTACCTAGTCCGACACACCCGTCCGGCTCACCCAGGGCCGGTTGGATGGTGCCTAAAAGCATTTTCGATGCGAAAAAAAGAAAAAAAAATAGAAATAATTTTTTTTTAAACCGTTACCTCATGTTGAGCCGTCAGTTTGAGGCTGATTTTTCTCCGGTCGTATTTGATTGTGGTCTCATCGAAAAATACGGGAGTACGGGAATAGAGTGATGAGAGTAGAGAGAATATTGGAATACACTTATGCACTATAATATTTCCTGTCCGCACAGGCCTCCAACCCGGTGGACTGACAACTTGGTTGAGGTGGCGGGGAGTCGCTGGATGCGAGTGGATCTTTGGGGGTGGCCTTTGTGCAAGACTGAACGTCTTCCGGCTGATGATGATGATGATGATGATGACTGGGCTCGTCTCTAGACTTAGGAGCCGTAGCCAAGATTGTGGCAGGCTGTTTTTACATGCATGGATGTAGGTTCCCCTATGTACTAAAGTTAGCATCTCTAAACCTAAACCTGACTGGCAGATCAACACAGCCGTAAATTCTGGATTGATAAAGCTTAAATTTAATATACTGGCAGTTTATATGATAGAGTCGAAAAGATTTCAGAAAATATATGTACAAGCAATTTAGCGTAGAAACTACGGTTTCACTTGATTTCCAGGGCACGAGGGTGTAGTACCACCAACTTCCTTACTCCGAAGCGTTATTATAAATTGAAAAATTAAAATTGAATTTTTAGCAAGACCTGGTAGTCGGATAGCCCAGTTGCTAGAGGCAAAAAATCCTTAAAATTTACTGTAATTAGATCCAGCAAGTTATGCGCAAAAATGGGTTGGTCTGTTCACACACAATGAGAGAAAATTTTGTGTGTCCATCATTAATTCAATCATTTAAATTTTCTCTCATTGTGTGTGAACAGACCAACCCATTTTTGCGCATAACTTGCTGGATCTATAAATTACAGTAAATCATTTTCCTTTAGCAACTGGGCTAGGACTAGCGACCCCACATCTGTTGAACAAGTTCATCACTAGACCACAAAATCTGTTGTTCAAATAACAACATTGAAATGAAAATGTGATATTCAAAGCCCTTAAAAGACGAGTGTTCGAAGCATTAATCTTTCACATGATCCACCCCCTCCATTACCGAGGCGAGTTTACAACCTCCATCATTTACGCCGTGATCCTATTACTTGCCACTGCAACCTCTTTAGAATAAAGACTGGAAACTGAACACTTATCTAGCAACTTTTATGGACCTATCAAAGTCGTTTAAAAAGTAAATGACTCTGATAGTTTAGAATAGAGAAGTTTTAACATTCTAAGACCGTCGTAAAGTGATAGTTATGCAGTCACGTTTCTTGGGTCTTAGTGATGTTCCATTGTAGGAGAGGGGGGAAAGGGGCAGCACATTTGAATAAAAACTACGATGATATCTATACACTTTGTCATTACCAAGAACGTTCCGCTCGCTGAAGTGGCGATGGGCTGGTCCAACGTTCAAAAGAACTCACTATAGATAGGCCAGTAACATTCTACAGTAGATGCCGTATATATAGGAAGATGAAGACTTGGTCGACCATTCATCAGATACGAAGACAATCTCCTTGCAGTGGCCACCGCCACATTTACCGCTACACCGCCCGAAATTACTTCCTACTCCTCCTACTTTCTTCTGATTAAATTCGTTGCGGGTCTCAAGACAGATTTAGCTTTTCCCTCGGGCTCCTTGCGAACATATAAAGGGTCAAGTGTGGTTGCCGCTGTCGATCCTGGCAACACGGGAGTAGCAGCGGTGGGAACGAGTGGTGGGCCAAAGCCCGTTAAAAAAAAGTGGCCAGAATGCGAGATGCAGTCATCTTGGCATTCACTAAAATACTAGGAGCCCTGGCTGATGATAATGTACATCCCAGAGAAAGAAGTTCGCAACTAAAACGTTATTTATGCGTACCTCGGCTCACTCGTTATTACTTTTAACATTTGTTATAAATCTCGTCCGGACCGTTCAGAGCGTTAGACGTAATTATACTTGCGAGTGCTCCGAGTATAGATGGATTACTTACTTACTTTGTGCAATTTGTAAAAGTAAAGAGAATTAGGCTCCCATCTACATACATAAAAATGTAAGTTTGTTTCTCTACATTTATGGAATTCAAAGAAAACACAAAAACAAAGAAGTTTTTCACTCTTTTTTTCTACAAACGCGTTTGGGATAAAAAAATGTTAGGAAAACTCACAGGCAGCAGTTAATAATATACAAAACGTTTCGTCGTTTTTCCGGACTAATTTGAGACTTTACTTGAATATTAAGGCAATGTACTTTAAGCTAGCTCGAATTTCGGCAATGGCAGTCTATGCCTAATGACACAATTGCAAAGAACCTAAATATGTAGTGTTTAAGACTTTTTGGTTTATCCCGCTCCTCGAACCCGGGATCTTACAATCACTTATCGAATATGCTTACCACTATACCAGGAGGCATACAAATGCTCTTTAAATCCTACTCACACCCACAAATTCATGTCGAATGTTGGTCTCTTCCATTCTACTGTACCACCAAAAATTTTTAAACCACACAACATGCGATAGCATAGCTGGGGCTTGCATCGAATATGTTTTGGAAAAAACTAATCAGTAATGTCAACGCGGCTTTCACAATTCTAGTTGTAGTTTTTATGGAGAATTGAAATAACCGGCACAGCGGGTGCATGGATCGAATGAGTTCCACCTCCCCCGGCGCAGCGAGGTTTCAGAACTAAACTTTCAAATTGAATATCTTTTATGCAGCTGATAAATTTCGACACACACAAATGTCATATTATTTTGAGCAGGCAATTGTTGCTGCAAGGCCAGAATTTTGTTATTCTTTACGATAGGAATTTTTTGGAATTTAATATTTAATTGAAATTTCTTCCTATCCCAATTTTCTCCTAATTAAATTCGACGCGCGTCTGAAGACAGTTTTAGCCATAGATTATTACACATTATTAGACACTTATACTGAGAGTATTAGCTGTTCCCTCGGGCTTCTTGCTACCAAAGTGTCATAGTGAACGCGACTATACTTTATATTAAAAAATATAATGTCTCAATATATAAAAACATTTGTTTGAGCTCCGACATACTACCGGATATTACTACTTAAAATGATAAGCCTTTTGGTCACCTTACTCTTACCAACTCAGAAAGGTAACGTAAACGTATCGCCTTCGCGTTTCGAGGCGAGGCGATTAAGTTATGTGTCCCATTAGTGTACGTTGAATAGAGAAGAACAGAAGAATACAGAACAGCTCGAGGCGATACGTTTACGTTCCCTTTTCGAGTTGATAAGTGTGCGGTGACCATTAAATTTAAGTTCCTTAAGAGACATAAGTGCGGTAGAGCGTTACGCCAAGTATTTCACACACACTTCATATTTTTCGTAGCTTGGGCTTTCAACTTACAAATAAATTGTTAACTCCTTGTAGCCCAGGTAAATACACTACGAACAGTCTATTATCACAAAATATCTTACAATAACATCTTCATTCGCAACGTTAAATACAATATAAATCGTACTTAAAACAATAATAATAAATATAGTCATTCAAAAGCACATCAAATAAATATACGTTCTCAATAAAACGATTCATTTCACGCTTTTGAATCTAATTGTAGTATGTTAGCATTAATTTGGACGCATTAATTGGTGTGTTACAATAATATTAATTACTATTACTGGATGTTGGCTAAATGTGGTGTTTAATTTGAATTAGCAATATCTGTTATGTAGAGAACATTTAACATGCATACTCGTATAGAAACGAGTAGAAATACCATAAAGATAATGTCTATAAAAATTTACAAAAAAGATTCACAAGATAGAATACATATAAAGGCTATGTTATGTATCTAGTAGAATTCCCGACATGTAGATAGACTATTATTACCTATTACCATATTATGAATTTATGGACATCAAATTTGAGAAGAAAATAGAGTTGTAGGTATGTGTTTATTAGGAAAATTATATAAGGAAGCAGCGAGAAAGAGCTTGACTTGAAAACTCCTCTGGAATTGATAACTGAATGTAAGCTGATAGACCAAAAAAATACGACTTTGGAGGTAGAAACCTATTTAACTCGATCTGTATCTATTTATTTTATTCAACATCTACTCTGTATGGAACTCAGCAACTAAGTACAGATCGTAGTTTACAAATGTACATAAATTTACGAATATTTGAATGGACACAGTAAATATATTATAGTTACTCTATTCCAAAAGGCCCTCAAAACAATCAAAAGGAAATCAGCAGCTTGTCGAACTATTAGTGAGTATGCTCTCCTACTTCTAGACACGGAAATATTGTACTAAAAAGCTGATTAAAATACTACTAGATTTTTAGGCTTTAAGGCTGACCCAGGAAATAAACCGCCACTAAATCAACAAGGAATTCCAATATATCTACCTAATAACACAATAGCATCTAGAACATTCCAGCGAGTTAATGGAATACCGGCGTTCCAGTTTAATGGTCAGAATTATACGGACAAAGCAATAAAGTGCCAAGGTATTTGACTGAATATAAGATGTACGGTCGGTATTTGGCTAAGCGCCGTAATAGGCTAGAGATACGCGGCAAGCTGTAGATATTTACAAATTGTTACTGACCCCCTTGCCGGCCAAATTATTTATAGCTTGAAGCTTTGGCTTCTCTAACCGGGTTGGTAGGTTATTCCATACCTTGTTTATATCTATGAAGTAAGACAGTTTCAGTTACTGATGGCGAACTAGAGACAGGTTTAAAAAATATTAAATTCGGGACACTGGTTGTCTTGTTTTTTAAATTTATTGTTATATAATTTAATATTGTCCTACACTTGGGGATCTTGGGCCAAGTGTAAAACAATAATGAATAAAAAGTGGGTATGGCATCACGGAGCCAAAAGGAGTGGAGACATCTACCTATTTTATGTATGACAGGAATGAATAATGATTGATTTTACTCTCCTATATCAATAGAAAATGAATTCTCCCGTATTTCTAGGTTAAATAGAACGAAAACGCTATTCTTATTATTATAAATCTAATATGATAAATGGTGAACGAATAACGTATTGGGTAAACAGGGTTAGTTTTTGGTCACTGCCCAAAATTTTAAATAAGGAACTAAAAGTCAATTCAAAAACGTGTTTTAAATATTTTTGTCTAATTGTAATATTCTGTTAAATAAAAATAGACATATAATGGTCCTTAAAAATACATCGATCGTTGTTCGCACACGAAGTGTATCGACTTCAAAGTCAAGGACGCCGGCTTCGTGACGGGCGAATTACATTTCACGTTGTAACCAAGAAATGTGTTTACAAAATGGAACAAAGTGATTGTATCTAATTATTTTTTTATTTAATAAATCGAATGTATTATTGATTCTAATCCCATTTAATTAACTCATATATTTGTGATCAATACTCTTTTTTTCTTTTTCTTTCTCTCAAATGAATATTCTGGTGATATTGTGCGGCATTCAATTCTACCTCATTAGGAAATTATAGATGTGTGGTACCCGAAACTTCATACCAGTATTTCGACGACAAGCAAAACTCATCTCATCAACGCCGCCGCCAACTTAAAAGTGATTACACAAAACTTAATATAAATGTAAACGTGTCACACTCGCGGGAGCAACAGTTATTACACTCCGCGCGCTATGAATAAACGAACACCCACGGATTCGTTTTAACGCATTATAGCGCTAAGCTAGCGCCATCTAAACTTGAATTAATATTTAGATTACTAGCTGTGCCCTGCGGTTTCACACAGGCGAAATATCCCAAGGAAACAGTCCATATTTCAGTGTTAAAAGTATTCATCAACCGAGGCTTACGCATAGGCATAATAAAGACACTGAACATATACAGATTTTCATTTCTTCTCTTGTACAAAATTATATTTTATCTCGTGTTCATAAGTTCAAGTTTTGTCATGAGCGAACAATGACAGATAGCAGACGTCAAAGACGTTCCGTTAGATTTTGGTGTGGTTATTAAAGACTCCCAACAAATATACATGTAAAGAACATGGCTATGGCTTTTAAAATACTTAATAATAAAATATGTTCTATTTAAAAAGCTATTGAAAAACAAAAAATAAATATCAGTTTTAAAGTCACGGGCAAAGACGTGGGTACGAGCTAGTGCGCATAAATACCGCGACTGTCATTATCCTGGTGTCTCGACGGAGTTTCCAAGTGGAAATTAGTCTGACGAGGATCGCGACGGCTGCGTGATTACCGCAGTCTTGGAGCAAAAATTCAAAGAACGAATGCGACTGAACATTTTTCGTATGAAACTTCGTGACGGTTGGAACAAATAAAATTACGTTGAAGATGGCGGGGCGTTTTCAAATTTCGAAATTCTATTTTCGAAATGCGTTGCTTTTTTATATTAATAAAATACTTTTTTGTTGTACCTACAACATATTTGCGTAGATTTTTGTAGATTAATTGAGATCTATGTAAAAAGAAAATTTTTTGAAGTGGAATCTTAAGCCAGCAAACATCCATTTCGCGTTAGCGAACATGCTATAAGTACGCAGCAAAGTGATGTACGTACGTATAAGATTGTTTTAAGTTTTCACTTCTTTTGATAATACTATGACTGCCTGTATTTTTTTATATTCTTTTCTATATTTTCAGAATACTAAAAGGCATCTTAAGCCAGCCAGCTTACTGGACTCACCTAATAAAAACGTTATCTGTTAAATAAATTACCTTAATTAAAGTTTGTCATTAATCTTATTCAATATGGCGTATTTAAGACGCTGTCAAATTTAGAATAAAGAGAACTTAAGTCTTTCGGAATTTCTGCGGAGTAGAAAAAGAAAGTAAAACGTCTGGATAATAATTATGCGAATGTTGATGGATGTGGGATGCAAAGGATCCAATGAGTTTGTATCATCCCTTATGATTTTAAAATATAAGTAAGCCCCATTTTTAATAACAACCAGGACCACCGATTCTAGGTTACTGGCATTGAGTTGCCTTGTGGTAACAACCACTACCTTAAACATCTGCTACGAGTCATAGATGACATCTTTTCAGTTTCCACTTCCATTAGCCACCGAAAACTCAACTCATAACCGCACGAAATGCGATAGTATAGCTGTCACTGTGAAACGGCACCATGCGAACGACGATTCCATAAAAACCATGACGGTCGAATTCTGTTGCACTTTAGCGTGATACCTCTTACTAAATCTGTTGCTGAATCAGTCGCCTGTATCAGTTGGGCTTCAAGTTATATAGCCCAGTCACAATGGAGTTGTTCCAAAAAGACGCAAGGTACCTCTTAGTCACGCTTTACGTGCGGTGTGTAAGTAGCCGGTGGTCTATGAATGTGGGAGGAAAAAGGAGGGCAGCGCATCTGTATAGCCTCTATGCCCATGTCTATGAGTGACGGTAGACACGAAAATGGCTCTGACTGCTCGTTTGAATACCATAAAAAAAACATCATGAGAGCAAGAAATACTTATCAAGTCATGCCGGTCCAATCCTACTACAATGATGCATTTACTAAATTACATTTATAACTAGCTGACCCGACAGCCGTTGTCTTGTCATTATTGGAAATATGTTATCACTAGCTTCCGCCCGCGGCTTCGTCCGCGTGGATTTCGGACTTCAAAATTTTAACTTATTATGTTATTCTGATATGAAAGCTATATTACTGTAAAGTTTCATGAAAATCCATTCAGTAGTTTTTGTGTGAAAGAGTAACAAACATCCTTAAAAACTTTCGCATTTATAATATTAGTAGGATGGTAGCGTGTTATGTGGCCGAATTGTCAATCCGTTATTTGGCCCTACAATAGTATATTCTTTTAAACTTTTCATTATAAATATTGGTACATGCCTCCGACAAAAGCTGGTGGGAGAAGTGAAAAGACCGGGATGGTTCGCGATGTTTGGGGGAGGATTTTGCCCAGCAGTGGGACAATATAGGCTGAACAAAAAAAAATTTTGATAAATTATGGCCTAAATGATACCGAGCACTAATACCTATATAACAAGAAAACTTTTATCAAAATCCGTCCAGTAGTTTTTGCGTGTGCACCGCACGAGACAGACAAAATGACGTCTTCTACAGTTTTATTATACCTATGTAGGTATAGGTCGCAGTCGGACTGTATAAACCGCCGTATTACATTACGGCTAGCCATTTAGAAAAATAGGGCCGTTTTGTAATGCGGCGGGTCAACGATTAGCCGGATCGAATACGGCTAGATCAAACTCCGCTAGAAAGTGTTCGCCTTATTTTTTTAAAATCATACTTGGATGGACTGGTTATGTTAGACTATGTTTATACACAACGAGCGAGTGAAGCGAGCTAGTCCAGCCATATTGTAGAACGTTTCTCAACGACAATCCGGCTAATCGTTGACCCGCCGCATTACAAAACGGCAATGTTTTTCTAAATGGCTAGCCGTAATGTAATACGGCGTACTATCCGACTGCAACATATAGATTACTGCGACTTATGCGGTACACAAGTGCCCTGTACCGACTGGCTTCAGGTTGTATAACCGCGTCACGATGGAGTTGTTTCACAGTTCATTACGTTTATCACTCTCTCGCCGTCACCTCCGAGGCCGGTGTCAAACAGGTCATTAGGTATTCATCCGCCGCCTCGAATTATCTATATCCTTTAATCGCTTCTCCAAAATTGAAGGAATTTAGTGAACTGTACCTATATAAAACTTTAGTAATGCAGTGCCTTACTGCTGTTCAACGCTTCAGTATAACTACTATGCGGATGTCTATGGGTGTCGGTAGTCATGAAAATGGCTCCGACTGCTCGTTTGCCCCAAACTATAAAAAATACTTTAGTAAGGAGTGTCATGCTGCTATAACTATATTATTTTATTTTATTTTACTTTATTTGGAAAACAAATAGTGACACAATGCTTAAGTTAAATCTATATACAAAAAACAATTCACCATTTACATATCTATAGCTATCGCTACGGTCTCATTTTTTTTTGGTTGGACAGTAGCAACGGTCAGGGTACGATAACTCATTTGAGTGTGTAAAAAATAAATTGCCGCAGAACCGATGTTCGTTGGGGTCGGCTGGTTCTAGAGTAGAGACAGCGTACAGGCAAACATAGTATAGGACGCCCCGTGACTAGATGGAGCGACGACATACGGAAAGCTGTGGGCAGGAAGTGGGAAGTAAGTATATAAAAATCAATTGCTGTTCGTTAGACTTAAACTCGAGAACGGCTGAACCGATTTGGCTAATTTTGGTTGAGTTTGAATTGTGGAAGCTCAGGGAAGGTTTAAAAGGTATTATTAGTAGGTCGTATTTACGAAAATTAATATGCTAATAATGCTAGGAATATAGTAAAAACAATAATTTCATTTTCCCATAGAAACTATTGTTTATGCATGCAATTGTATTGTGGTAGATTTTATTGTTGACGTTCAAAAAGTAATTCCTGTAATTCTATTTTGAATAAAAACTTTTTGATTTTGATT
>LUGF01024867.1:311528-324850 GCA_001625245.1 Calycopis cecrops
GGCATTTTCATTAAAACCTTTTAGAACTGCTGAGTTGTATCTTTTATAGAACCCATATATACTTAAGCCTGACAACATATATATAATGCCTATATATATAAGTATATAACACGCGCAAATGATTAAAAGACCAAACTTTGAATTAATGTCTAAACTGATTTAGGTTATTGTGCAGTTAGGATTTTAAAAAATCTATCTATTCCCATATTGATTGACAACGATTGGATGTGAAAAAAGGACAAAAAAACAAACAAACAAACGCACTTTCCCATTCATAATATTAATATGGATTGACACTAATCCTGGATTTTGAAACTAACGTTGTTCTGTCATAATCTGATAAATATCTGCTTGCCTTTTTCCATCGCGTTCCATTTGATTTACGTTACTAATTCTGGCACTGCATATATATTAGGTATTAATATATGAAGATCCACAACTCCATTAGACCCAATAGGTGAATAATCTAATATATAAAATTCTCGTGTCACAGTTTTCGTTGCCATACTCCTCCGAAACGGCTTGACCGATTCTCATGAAATTTTGTGAGCATATTGAGTAGGTCTGAGAATCGGCCAACATCTATTTTTCATCCCGATATTCCCACGGGATCGAAACTTACGCGGGTGAAACCGCGGGGCGCAACTAGTAACTTATATATTTGTTAGTTATTT
Source organism: Calycopis cecrops (assembly GCA_001625245.1). NCBI lineage: Eukaryota > Metazoa > Arthropoda > Insecta > Lepidoptera > Lycaenidae > Calycopis > Calycopis cecrops. The sequence continues at coordinate 312,203 of LUGF01024867.1, forward strand.
ATATCTTCGCCAAAAGTGTACAAAAACTATAATTGCTAACGAATGGAAAGTATCTTCCCTTTCCTGTTGATGTTTTTTTCCGTACTGGGCCTTCTTCTATGACCAATAACTTGTCATTTCTGAAACCAAACTACTGTTCAAATTTTGCGGCTCCTTCAGTTTAAAGATCTAGTTAAATTAATAGTGAAAATAACTACAAAACGATTGTTATTGTTAGTTAAGTAATTTCTGATATTCTCTACAATAGAGCGTCGTCTACGCGCTTGTTCCGGACATGGCCGTCAATGAATCACTCCGTCACTCAGCTCTATTGTCCCCGAGCTCCATCAGTCTATTGTGTTTGCACTGCAATAACATTTGGACATATACGCCGGCGTCCAGTACAAAGCAAACACTCATTTCATAATGACATCAAATTGTACGTTTAATTAGTGTACATTCTTGAAGGTGAAGTTGTAGTCAAACTTTTGATGCAGCCAGTACCGTGCCAAATGTAGCTTTGCAATAATACATAGAAGAATATAACTATACGTTTTCAAACTTATGGTTATTATAATGAAAAATCTAACGAGACAATACTTCATGGAATTTATTTCCTCCCCCTTTAGTATAAGGGGCAAATGAGCAGTCTGAGTCATTTTCATGACTGCCGACGCCCATAGACATCCGCAAAGCGGATATACAGATGCTTGCTGCGTGACACTACTTGTTACTTGTATATCTGTAATTACAAATTAATGGTATATTAGGTATACAAACCTCGAAAATTAATAATAATAATATAATAATATTTTTTTTTTTTTTTTTTTAAGTTTTTTTGTAAAGTTTTGTCCCCCCAACCAAGTACAGAATCTACACAACGAAATAGGCCACTTTTGTGTTAAAAGATTTAGCTATCTTATACTCGTTTAAATAAAACTCAAACGTGACATAGCCATCTATCAACGCACACACCCAAACCACTGGACGGATCAAGCTGAAATTTGGCATCCAGGTAGATGTTACGACGTTAGGCATCCGATGAGAAAGGATTTTTAGAAATTCAACCCCTAAGGGGGTGAAATGGGGAATGGATTTCTTCGAAAATAAAGGCGGGTGAAACCGCGGGGCACAGCTAGTCATACATATAGACAGATCTAAATAAACAAAACAAAATTCATACAAAGTTTAATTTCGCCTGGGAGCTCCCGCCGTTTCGACGCTCATATTCTATTCGCTAAACATTTTTTCATCTGGAGGAAATTTATTTCCCGCTACGGCGAAACCCTAATGAGTAAATAATAAAGACAAATTGAGAGACATTGAACCTCATTAGTGCATCTTCAGTTGTGTATTTCCTTATTAGTGAGCGGACAAAAACACATTATCGTTAAAAGAAGCCGACGGCTTTTATTAGGACCATTAAGTTAGTTGATTTTACAACAGAACCAGGAAAAAGCACATTTAATAGATATATGTATAGAATATCACTTTCACAAAAACCTATTCTTATTTATCTTGTTTTGATTTGATTTCTATTAATATGAGTTGTAACAGAAGTCTAAGTAAATAAAAGAATAATAAAGTTTTGTACAGATTTTATTACTGTCCTACTAATATTATAAATACAAAAAAGTTTGTATGTTTGTTTATTTGTTTGTTACTCCTTCACGCTAATACTGCTGAACCGATTTTCATGAAATTTGGCACACACATAGAGAGTAACTTGGATTAACACATAGGATAGTTTTAAAAAAAATGTTCCTATGGGATGCCATGGTATGATTTTCTATTTTCCACGGGATCGAAATTTAAACCGCAAACGTTAAACGTTAAACGTAAAATTTAAACCGTAAACCGCAGGGCGCAGCTTGTATAATATATTTTGATTAACCTTCATTGTTTTTATTTTCTTTCTTTCTCTTTGATTTGCTTCGCCGCCGCCGTCGCCATGTCTAATAGTCGCTTGTGCTGTGGCTCTAAGTAATGCCTAAATACCCCGAAACCAACAAGACCGCGAGCTAATGATAATAATCTATCAAACCTTTAACAAGTGCTTTTTAATCACATAAAATAAAACTGATAAAGCACTTTCCGAAAGGGACGAAAAGGGGAAAAAAGTCATAAAGGCAAATTTATTAGTGTCAATTTGCTTTTATTGGCTAATTTATCGACGGATGATGTCCCGCGATCCAGAAACGTTCGCCAAATCCCTGAAGCGCGACCTCCGGCCTGTGGCCCTTAGGTGGCTCTAAACGAGTTTATATTACGGCTCGCTTTACATATAGATGGGCCGCGGTGACGAATTACTATTTTATTTGCCATAAAAACCGGCTGCGGCGTTATTAAATGTCACTTTGTTAATAAATTGTGCGATTATATTATTGATGCTGATATTGCAGTTAACGTTTATGCTGGTATAATATTGGACTTAAATGTCACACAGTGAAGTATGCGCATCGTCAGTTTCTGTTAAATACTAGCTTACGCCCGCGGCTTCGCCCGCGTGGATTTCGGATTTTAAAAAATCCCTATAAATTTTAACTTATGTAATTCTGATATGAAAGCTATATTACTGTAAAGTTTCATGAAAATTCGTTCAGTAGTTTTTGTGTGAAAGAGTAACAAACATCCTTACAAACTTTCGCATTTATAATATTAGTAGGATTAGTAGGATGTACTATTTCTACATAATTTGTGATATCACATATTTATTACTTTTCACATGTTCCCAATAACTACGAAGTATTTTATTTGTTTATAGACTTATAAATTTTACATATTTAACATTTTAATTATAGATATACATATAATAAATATCCACCACGTCGGATTACCCCTGCACAAATCGATTACCGTTAATGAATAAACAGTATAATTATATTTACTATCCGCTACATTATAGTTTGCACACGTGAGTTAATATAACCGGGATACCGCGGTACAACCGGGGCGTTGAAGAGATGATTGTGTCACGTGCGCTCTGTGGGCGTTACGGTTCCTGAAAATTTCTCGTCTATTGGGTTTATTGATACGAATTCGTAAAGCTTAGTAGTCAATATTACGAGCAATGCAATATACTTATACATCGTATAAAATAAATATGCCAGGCAAATAGATAAATAAATTAACATAATAATAATAAAAGATGTTGGCAAATAGCCCATAGAGATATGTAGGAAATAAAAGCAATGAAAGTGAATAATAAGACATATTGTAACAAAATCTGTACGTGTCACGTATTATTTTCGTGCAGTTCGATTAGATTCGATGAGAATCATGAGGCGGATCACACACGGCACGAGGTTGGCGGTGAGGCGGATCTCAAGTTACATTGGGCTCTATGAAATCCGTTGATACCAAACACACGTACACCGCCAGGCCGCGCGGTCGAGCGGCGATCTCGCCGCGACAGCGGTGCCTCACACACAGGCAACCGCGTAACCGCGCGGATCAAGAATTTCGTTTTTAAAAAATTTTAGGTATCAACGGATTTCATAGAGCCCAATGTAACTTGAGATCCGCCTCACCGCCAACCGCGTTCCGTGTGTGATCCGCCTAAATCTGCTGTCATAGTTCCGCTGCAATGCTCCAATCTCATTTACTTATATTCTAATTAAAAGTGCTTTTTCCTGGTTCTGTTCTAAAATCAACTAACTTAATGGTCCTAATAAAAGCCGTCGGCTTCTTTTAACGATAATGTGTTTTTGTCCGCTCACTAATAAGGAAATACGCAACTGAAGATGCACTAATGAGGTTCAATGTCTCTCAATTTGTCTTTATTATTTACTCATTAGGGTTTCGCCGTAGCGGGAAATAAATATCCTCCAGATGAAAAAATGTTCAGCGAATAGAACATGAGCGTCGAAACGGCAGGCGCTCCCAGGCGAAATTAAACTCAGTGTGAGTTTTTGTTTTGTTTATTTACATCTGCCTGTATGATAGCTAAATATTTTAACACAAAATTGGCTTATTTCGTTGTGTAGATTCTGTTTTTGGTTGTGGGGAAAACCCTACACAATAATTTTATACATAATTGACCTTGTATTTCTACTAATTTAAAAACAAATGTATTTCATTATATTGGTTTAAAAACGTAGTTATATTCTCCTATATTTTATTGCATAGCTACATTTGGCACGGTGCTGGCTGCATCAAAAGTTCGACTTAACTTCACCTTCAAGAATGTACACTAATTAAACGTACAATTTGATGTCATTATGAAATGAGTGTTTGCTTTGTACTGGACGCCGGCGTATATGTCCAAATGTTATTGCAGTGCAAGTACAATAGACTGATGGAGCTCGGGGACAATAGAGCTGAGTGACGGAGTGATTCATTGACGGCCATGTCCGGAACAAGCGCGTAGACAACGCTCTATTGTAGAGAATATCAGAAATTACTTAACTAACAATAACAATCGTTTTTGTCGTTATTTTTATAAAATATTTAGGTACCAAATTGTCTAAATTAGAATCAAACTGATATTAAAATTGACTCTATATATCTTTATACAAACATTAGTAATTGATTTTAGAAGAAAATTCTGTACTTACAGAAAACAGTATTTCTGTCTTCTGTGAAATAGAATCCGTTAGCATATGATGTGTGTTTGAGTGCAAGAGGCCATACTGTTGGCGTAGATCTAAGTAACAAACACATAAAAGTTATTTTCCATCTATTGGGTTGAATGTATCTGTAGCTCCACAACTCTCGTAAATCGAACGAAACTCGATGGAAAAAGTCGGGAAGCGGAATGAGGTGATCAATAAAGTTTGATTTAATTAGATTTTTGGAGGAGTCCGGTCCCTTGAAGAGGGACATCCGATAGAACAACAGATCTGGGGCATCTCAACAAAGCCCGATGTCGATGGTTTTAGCCAAAATGGCAGATATGGCTGTATTAAATAATATGTCCAATGTAAGAAAAAAGAACTGTCAATTTATTTTTGCCTTCTTTAAATTATTATTTTTACTTTGTGTATATATTTTCGTAACTAAAAGTACTGCATGTCCTCTAAAGTCTTTACAAGGACGTTGACGGCTTGAACCCATCTAGCTTTGTCTTTAGCCTTTCCTGGAGTTTCAGGCTCTGTGACTACTGTCATGACGGTTTATGAGTCAGAGCAGCGTATTGATTACCTCATAATATATTTTTCTTTTTTTTCTTTGTAATAGTATAAGGGGGCTAAAGAGTAGTCGGAGCCATTTTCATTATTACCGACGCCCATAGACATCTACATATAGTTTATGCATCTGTATAAATGCTGCTTTGCCATGATTCTTCCTCACACCTCCACGGTTTCCTTTCCCGGTTTCCAACTCTAATCCTAACGATACAAAATTTAAAGGTTTAAATTATTTTAAGTGTTTCGAGTTTGGTTTTTAATTGAATAACTCGTGCACGAACCTTGAAATGTTTTCAGTGTTCACAAACCTTTTTGGGAAATGGTGTATAAACTGTATATTTTAAACAAAGTCGTGTATTTTTTAGGCTGTCAGAGTGACTGGAGTGCAAAATAAATTTATCACAATAGCAAGGGTCCCTCAAGCTCCGGAAGGACGAAGCGTGCTTTAGATGTTAGAAGGATAAGGATCAAGGGGTTTAGGGTCCGTTTGATATGAAAACTTCATAATAATTATAATACGTGAGTGAAATTATAATTACGACACGTTAGCAATATAATAAAACGTGGACCAATATTTGCTCGTTTGTAAGTTGTAAGAAAACCAACCGAATTTGTTTGAAGTTTCCATTGTTTGTAATCCAAGATTTGTGGGCACATCCAAACAAACTTTAGCTTCATTGTATTTAAATAGTAGTTACAAAATAATTTACATAAAATATAATTAATTTAAACGATGTAACTGCTGTACGCCATATCTAATATAACTTTTACCAAGGTGAAGACGCCTTTTATTGTATAGAAAAGTTTTGTCAAAGTTATGCAAAAGTTAGTAACTCCATTCAATGGAATTTTAACGTTAAATGCCCAAGTTTATAAATTATAATAATTTTAATATGGCGTAATTCATTATAATTTCATTTCAAAGAGTTTTAGTACTTGTACGTTCAAATTCTGTAAAAGATTAACAAATTAGACAATGATACTTTTAAGAATAATATAAAGAGCTTAGTTACATTATTACTCAAAAAAATATATATGTGGGTGATTTTTAAGTCATTTACCCCCTTATTAATAAACACGGAATAACTATATCCAAGTAATAACTTAGTAATAAACTGACATCTGTCAAATTCCATACTTTTTATGTGTTTTTATTAAGGAATTTGACAGATGTCAGTTTATTACTAGGTTATTCCTTGAATAGAGTTATTCTATATTTATTAATAAGGGGGTTAAAGTCTAACTACTACTTACTACGTTGTTTGAAAATGGACTATTTCATTATATCATCCACTGCTGAATACAGCAGAAGACGTATTAACGCTAATAACCTTAATGATGCCTTGGAACTGCGAGATGGAGAAATATACGTCGAGGGTGAGCTCGGTCCCGGGGGGAACATCAGGCATAATAACAACTTTACACTCGGACCCCACACAGCGAAGTTTCAAATTAGTTCATACCTTACAATTAAATAATGGCCCTAACTGGGGACGAATTATAGTATTACCTGAATGAAAATTTACTGAAAGTCGGTGCATATACTTGGGTTTGGTACGATTTCTGGTTCAATACTGGTCTGGGTGGATGGAAAGCCATGGTAATGCACGTGCTAGTTGTACTGGTGTTTATATACTGAGATAAAAATGCCTGTAGCAGCATATTAGTTATCGGCAAGTATAAGTAAGTGGCGCATGGACGACTGATGGGCTCAGTTGACAGTGAAAGTATTGGTGATACGCCAATGGGTGCGTTTTCGAAATCCGCCTAGTTTTAAATATATATTACGTATACATAATATTATGATTTCTATAGTAAAAATCTTAAAAGTTCATGATATTTCTTGAATTTATAAAATCATATTTTCGTTGACATATTTCCGGAGCCACTCTTTGTATCAGACCACGTAAATCTACTATCTAACTAGACTAACGGTTGTTAGTTCTAGCCATGAACCACTATTAATGATTAGTCTACTAATCACGATCCTCAATACTTATTATTATTATGATGATGATTATAGTGATCACATAACATACAAGTTAAGATTAAATCAAACACAGAGTCAAGAAAAAAGGAATTTCTTGCCGTGACAACCCTGTAGCTGTGCAGCTTTAGCGTGCGCAAAATCTACACGAGGGAACCTGTAGATTTTGCATGCGTGCACTGCAACTCTCATTTGGCATGCTAGTAAATGAAATTCCTTCGATCTACTCCTTCACCACATACAGGCTTTCAAATTAGTGTATACCTACACATAGCCACAGGTGACTGGTATTGGGTGGCTTTTTTATTGTGTATGGGGTCAAATGAGCAGTCGAAGCCACTTTCATGACTACCGACGTCCATAGACATCCGCATGGAGGTTATACAGATGCATTGCCCTTCTTCCACTGTCCCCTCCGTGGGTCACTGGCTACTTACACCACGCGAAACGCGACAGCACAGCTGTCAGATTACGCCGGTATCGTGTAAGCTAGAGGTACCTCCCCGGTCGTTCATGCATGCATGCAATATGTACTGTCTCTTACAAAGCTTATGTACAATGATGACAATATGATGATTTTGGAAGGTAGTAAAGTGACATCTGTGCTGTCGCGTTTAGTGCGGTGTGTAAGTAGCCGGTGGCCCATGGAGGTGGGAGGAGAAAGGAGGGCAGCGCACCTGTATAGCCTCTATGCGGATGTTTGTGGGCGTCGGTAGTCATGAAAATGGCTCCGACTGCTCGTTTGCCCTCCTATACCATAAAAAAAAAAACAATGATGACAGCTAAAGGAATGTATATTCCCGTCAATAAACAATAGGACAGGAGAAAAATTTGTTCCTTTATTACATTTCAAAAATGTAAATTATTATAATTACTATGACAACATATTACCAGTTTCCTAATGGGGAATAAAGTATATAATGAATGTATATCATAATGAAGACTTCACATAATCGTTTCGTTTGCGTTATTTCAAACGAATGTGTGCGAAGTCGCGCGTGTTTCGATTTAAATTGGAATGATATGGAATTTCATTCGTATGATATAGCTTTGAATGTTTATAGCTATAAAGGCAAATAATATTGTGATAAGTACATGTTCGTAAATATAGTAAAATAGGTCAAATATACAATAACATAATTTCACTACTATAACTTTTGTATTCAAGGAAATTGGTAGAAAATTCAGATTGTCATTCAGGATAATCATGTGTCCTATACGTTCATTCATTTGCTTCACTATGCACTTTCGCTGTTAAAAAGATGCGGCCTCGTCTATTTTAAAAGACATCTTTAATTTGATTCACAAAAGGATACATAGCAATCTTAATCTCATGTCTTCAATAAATGTATTAGGTCAAGAACAAAAATTTAATTTACTTTAATTTCTCTGAAAGTTGGTTGACAATCTGTGCTAAGATATAATAAGATATAAAAGTGGCTATCAGAATGTATAATTAAATAGAAATGTCTCATCTAGTAAATAATTTTCAAACATTATTTTTCTTTGCCTTTTTTAAATTCCTATTACGATTTCGGTTGTTTATAATGTACGATGGGATTGACATATTGAAAATAATAAAAACCCCGTATCAAAATAATAAGGATTTAAAAACAATTGACTGTCATGCAAGCTCTTACAATAATATACATTTAATTAGCAAAATAAAATGAATAATTAGCTCATTACAGTGAACGAGGGTCCTCAAAAGAATTAATAATCCTTGATACAAGTGCACTCCTGATGTTTAGAGTCGATACGGCCACCCATCCAGCCCCCTCCCGATCGAGCTGATAGGTCACGCTTAACCACTTCCATCATTAATGCTAATCACATTCCCCGTAATTCTGATCCTTGAATTTTTAAAGACCCCTCAAGAAAATCCTTTTAAGAAGCTCTCTATGTAGTAACAAGTTTCATGGCTAGGCACTAATTTTAAACTGTGTTTGTAAATATTTAATATTGCGTTCCGCATAGAAATCCAAATCGAAATGCCTAGTAAACTTAAATAACTTGGATGTTGTTAACAGATTTTGATGGTCAATGGTTGATCAACAAAGCGGTAGGTACTCCATCTGAAAGTATGCTTAATACTAAACCTTTGAGATCGACATAAATGAAAGCGGTAGATTTAGTTTGGGTTTTTCTTCGCTTCCACGGCATAAATTCGGGTCCGAAATAAAAGTAATTAAGATATAATTAATTTATTGTACCCCGAGCTTTCATTCACCTAAAATCTATCCCAAGGAACTCATTTAATTTTTCGGCTCATAAAGTTACTACACAATGTTATCTATATTTGAAAAATCAAATAAGCTAGCTTAAAAATCTACGCATTTCTAATATTAGTAAGATACAATTTAATTTTTTTTATTTATTTTGTTTAAATTTATATAACAAATAAAACAAGGTAACTATGGTGTTTAATAACCTTATTTTTAAATATTTTTTTTAAATAGGTACAATTTTAGTTAAAGGTAGCATAGCATGCCGAATTGTAAAGTGACAGCTTTGCAATCACGTTTCGTGCGGTGTCTGTTTAGTACCTCAAGAAGGAGGAAGGAGGAAGTAGGATAAGGCATCTACATGATCTATACGTGAGTGACGGCTCCAGTGGCCTTCAAAAGGACCCGACTGCTCGTCTGTTCACTGCATCTATGAAAACAATGCTTAAATATGTGATCTAGTAAGACATAAACTAGAAATACACATCTGTGTTATTTTCAACTTACTGAGTGCGCTACAAAAAATGCCTTGATCCTACGTTAGGGAAGGGTATAGTCGATTGAACACGTGACTTCCCACAAAAGCATTAATGTTACAAAGGAGATTACGGATCTCTAGAAAAGGAAAATTACAGGGGGAGGCCGGGGAGGCTGGAGTGCGTAGAACGCCACGTCGACGATTTTAAATTTCGCTATAGAGATATATTAGCGAACGTTAATTGAGGGATTTTTGCAAAGGCTCGATGGCTTATTAAAAACAAATATTTTTACGTCCGTAAATAAGCGGATCAGTAATTAATAAAGGTTATGGCTATATATTACTAGTAGCAGGTAGTGCCCCTAAAATGCATGCAGCATTTTGGGGAGAGTTGGGCCACCACGATGCGTATAATGACAGCTGTGTTGCGTTTCGTGCAATGTGTGTCCATGGCAGAAGGAGAAGGAAAGAGGGCATCGCATCTGCATAACTTTTATGCAGATGTCTATGGGCGTCGGAGTCGTGAAAAAGAGGAGCCTTCGCGTTTGCCTTTCTATACTATAAAAAAAAGATTAACCTTTGTCCTACAGTGTGACCTGTATATTTTTTCCCAGGGCACTATTACTTTACATAAAAAACAGGCCAAGCGCGAGTCGGACTCGCACACCGAGGGTTCCGTAGGAGCGGGAGGTATGAGCAAAAGTAATAGACGTTGAGAAAATTACACTTCCCTGCGACAAGTTGACAAACTTATATATGCGGGTGCTTGCATACATTTAGTATGAAACGAACTACATGCATAAGTTGGTAATGTTTTTTCCAGTGATATAAATTTTATTTACCAATTTTTAGATTTATTCCTATATGTATACTGTAAGGTCTTACTTCTTGCCAAATTTCAGAATTCTAGCTCAACGGGAAGTACCCTATAAATTTTCCAAAAAGTGCGCTTTCATACAAAATTTGTGCATAAATGTCTTTAACTTTTTATTGCGTAATCTTAGAAGTGTGATTTTCTCAAGGCCTCAAGACGTAACTGACCTCCGTATTTGACAAAAATTTCAGCTTAATCCCTTCACGCGTTTTAGAGAAAAAGGTCTTGACAGACGTACAGACAGACGGACAACAAAGCGATCCTATAAGGGTTCCGTTTTGTCTCTTTGAGATACGGAACCCTAAAAAGTAATTTTTATTCTACTCCAGATCCTAATCTCTATTTAAGCCAAATTTAATCTAAATTAGATTAGCAGTTTTTGCATGAAAGAACAAAAAAGTACACAAAGTTTCTCAATTATAATATTAGCAGTACAAGCATTATGGTAATAAAAACGTAGAGAAGAACATAACCTTTTGCAAAACCTATTTAAGATGGCGAAGTAAAGAGAACGTTATTTAAAAGGTGATTTAACAACATTTTCCCGCGGTAAATGGCTTAAAGCCCTCAGGTAAAAGGCAATTTACCTACGTCACAGCATCTCGATACTTATATACGCTCCGAAACCTGTTGCTGATTGAAATTTATGATAGGTTTTTATATGCCTAAGCGAAACGAAATTTACTACTGGCGCAGTAGGTGTGGCGGAAACGTGAATGTTGTGCCAGCGGTCGTGGGTTCGAATCCCGCTTAGGAAATTGTCATTTTACACACACAAAATTTTACTGTGTTAAATTTACTGTCGTATTCAACGAAACGTAACTGGATTCACCAAATAACCATAAAAAATTCGAAATTCCACCATTCCACTATCCTAATATTCCGAAGAGCACTACAGCACTTCAAGAGCAGCTTCGTCCTTCGCACTATTTGTTCCACAAAAAGTTATTAATTAATTAATATTATCTGTATAACTCATCTGCTAAACCAATAGTATTGCAGTTGTAGGCTTTAAAACAAAGACAGTTTTCTTTCCTTTTTTTTACCGAGCAGTCGGTGCAATTTTCAGGACTATCAACGCCACTAGCCGTCCACATAGAAGTTATACAGATTTCCCTACTTTCTCTTCCCCACTGCACCGGCTACTTTCACACCGCACGAAACTCGACAGCACAGGTGTCACTACACCTGTATCCCTTAAGCGAGAGGTACCTCCGTTCGTGCCCAAATCGGCTGCATGTATACACGATACACTCTTACTATATGTATTGTAAGAATATAATATAGAACCTTATATAAAATATCAAGTCTCGCTGGCACATTATATACCTTGAACACGACTTGCCAAGCTCCTTATTCACTGCGTTTGGCTTAGCACGGCTTTAAAGCGACGCTGCAGGCTGGCTTTTAGTGCTCAGGTAATGGTTACTCCGACTAGTGTCAGCGGCTTTATGTATTTTAATAAATGTTATGCATGCGCTTCCATTTGCATATATTTCATGCGGAATCCATTAGTGAGAATATCGTGGACAAATTGTGCCGGCTTTGATGGTGTATGCAGGTCTTTTTTATTGTATAAAAGGGCTAACTAGCAGACAGGACCTTCTTATGACTTGTAAATGTTTTGCAGACATGTTGCCCTTCTTCCCTTATCTTATTGGCCATCGGAAACTCACTAACCGCAAGAAATATCATGTATTTCAAACTACACAGATATGAGAATATGAAATTTGGTATAGATTGAAAACTAGGAAAATGTACTTTTACTTTTCAAGAAAAGACGGCTCTCTTGGTGGTTGGTTTTAGTAAGAGGTAGTGCCACACTGCACGCTTGCATGCTGCCGAATTGGGCCGGCACAACCGGGGAGGTACCTCTCGCTTACACGAGACCGGCGTAAAGTGACAGCTGTGCTGTCGCGTTTCGTGCGGTGTGTAAGTAGCCGGTGGCCCGTGGAGGTGGGAGGAGAAAGGAGGGC
>LUGF01024867.1:330598-345770 GCA_001625245.1 Calycopis cecrops
GGAGGTCCTCCACCTGTCTCGCTGAATCACCAGATGGCGGCGTGGATTCGGACGACCAGCGTGGTGTGCTCCGTTGGAGCATTGGGACCTGGGGCTAGGATGGGAAGCTGACCCCATTGCACGGTTCCAACGTGGAGTAAGGGACAGTTCAAAGGCAGCCGGACAGTCCCTAAGGAGGAGGAGTCTGGCCTTTTCACCGAGGCCAGCCTGTCGCTCGCCCTGTTGCTTTCAGGTCCGGGGCCCTCCAATCATAGCGGCTGAAGGCACCCGCAGGGGTTTAGTCGGTAGGGGCAACACAGTTGTACCCGGTTGAGCCACCCGGGTTCCTAGGTAGAGTGCGTAAAGGCATTCCCCTGCGTCAACAAAAAAAAAAAAAGGTGAAAATAAGCGTCAGTAAACATGCTATACGTAGCACTGAAAAGAAGAGCTACGTTAACTCGTGGTTAGCTAACTCCACTTTCCTGTGTTACGTAGCATTTTACGGCATATTTCACTCCTTTCGGCAGTCCCTATGTTTCATATTTTTAAACATTAATTAAACTTGAGCCGTTCTGAGTTATGTGTAAAGTCAGTCCTACTCAGGCTCGATCTAATTGCAATGAAGCACTATCTGTTAAGCAATTGTAACATCTATACTAATAATATAAAGCTGAAGAGTTTGTATGTTTGAAAATTCTTTCAGTATTAGTTAGTCCATACAGCGAGGTAGGCTATAGGCTGTTTAACCGACTGCGGTAAACAACAAATTCACGTAAACGAAGTTACGGGCGTCCGCTAGTTATAATATACAGCTTATGTAATTTCATTTAACATTTCTTAAACCTTATTAGGTTTTATCACAAAACAAAGGAACAGAATTTACACTTAGGGATCAGAATGCTCTGGTATTTATTTTACCCTTTGTTCATCGGGGAGGGTAGATTTGTTTTAAAATTAACGGGATTACATAACACAAGTGTGCGTGTACGTATAATGTAATGTACAATTTCTTAATACAATGTTCTTCACGCTATATTTAGTAAGAGGTAGCGCCATGCTGCATGCATGCATGTAGCCGAATTATGCCGGCACTACCAGGGATGTACCTCTCGCTTACACGAGACCGGCGTAAAGTGACAGCTGTACTGTCGTGTTGCGTGCGGTGTGTAAGTAGCCCATGGAGGGAGAAGGGGAAAGGAGGGCAATGCATCAGTATAGCTTCTATTCGGATGTCTGTGGGTGTCGGTAGTCAGGAAAATGGCTCCGACTGCTCGTTACCCCCCTATACTATAAAAAAAATGCAATTGTTTCTAATTAATCTACTTAAGAATTTTTTTTGATTTAAGCTTGATGTATTGAAATCTTGATTTGAAAACGAAAGATGTCATACCACCGCGCCGGTGAGCTGGTAGGTAGTGACTACTGCCGTTCATAAACATCCGCAAACAGACAGTCCGTAGTATCCACAGTCCATAGACAGATCTTGTAGACGTTTCTGGCCTCTAAGGAATACTAGGATGAAGAGAGAAGAGAAGATTTCTAAGAAAAATGTGAAGAAATAGGTAGGTACATTATTTTCTTGATTATCACTTAGTCGGAAATACCGAGGGATTTTTTATACCCTATAAAATTCTATGAAATCTGGCGAGTACGAGCAACGTCAAAAGGTTACTGATGCAATAGTTCAGATAGATTTTAACAGAGTGAAATTTGAGGTTCTTTCATTGACTTCGAATAGAACTTAAACTGACACTACACAACTTATATGAGATATGGGAGAAAGTGAGCAGGTGGCTACCGCCGCCCTTCTCTTATCTCGTAATTTCTTTTCTTGAATCCCTATAGGGAGTGTATAGGATCAATTGTATACGACTTATCGGATCGGAAACGCATAGTGAAATTTTATTACAAAAATATTATACAGACAAGCAAGTACCTACTGGCAATATAAAAATGTGTGTGCCTTGGACCACTCAACTGAAGTAAAACTTAATTATTGACTCAATACACAAATTCATTACCGTAGTTACAATGACATAACGTGGCACATGATATTTATTTTTTAAATACAAAAAAGGTTAAACAAAGAGAGAGTCACGCAAATTTTTTGGACGATTAACTAAATATACGATAATACGATAATAGATACGTGATTGTTTCTAAAATGAGATATCTAATAAATCGAATTATAATTTGAATTTGAATGACAACTTCCATTGTGTGAATTTTGTAACGCTCTAGCCAGCTTACTCCCCATGACAAGAGCGTATAGAAGTTTTGCTTCAAAAAACACTGAAATTCTTCGACAACTCAGGTACATTTTTTTTTTATTCTACACCAGCAAAATTTTGGGGTTTTTATCTTAAGTTAGACAAAAAAAAATATACATACATTTTAACAGAGCATTAGAAAATTGGGGTCATTAACTTTGAAGTGAAATGTCAGCACACTACACAACTTAATCTGATTGCTGATATCGATTTGCTTAAGACGCGATTGACATCTGTTGACCTAATTTCAATCACAATACGCGACGAGCTGAGCCAAACATCATCGGAAACCTGCGAGTACAATGTGCTAGAGCAATTAGTAATCGACAAAATGGATTATCGACCTAACGAGCCTAGTTTATGAATAGCAATAGTAAGAGGTGGTACTACGAAGCCAGTAACAGTACAGTACCAGTACCAGTTGGGCTGGTACGACCGGGTACTCGTAACCATCGCCGTAAAGTAGCCGGTAGCCCATGGAATGGGAGGAGAAAAGACGCATCTGTTTAACCTCTGTATGGATGTATTTAGTATTAGGTATACTAAAAAAGTTTAGAGCGTGATTTACGATAAAAAAAGATAATGGTTATTTTATGATTAAAATCCTCTTAGGCGACTATTAAAAGAACGCATTAAGGAATAACTTTAATAAGAAGAAGTACACGCACTTGGAAATCTATTAAGAATTTTCTCTTTAAGCGCAGACATAAACATAGTTGCTAAAAGGAAAGTAAAATGGGAATTTGCGGCGTGAAATATAGCTATTATCGGCGGGGAAACGGGTTGGGAATGGCTTGTGCCTTTACCGGCTCCGAGCAATAAGCCAGCTAAAAAATGCTATTTTTGCAGAATATTAGAAACATTTTTCAAAATAATATTTAGCCATTTTTCGTCTGTAATATTGACATATCTGTGGCGATCGAAAAATTCTGGAGTTTCGAAATGCTACGGAACCGATAGTGTAGCGTTAACATTGCTATTAGCTGTGTCACAGGTTCAAATCTCACCCGGCTTATTGTTGTGGCAAATATTATAATAACAATTTATTATTAAACTAGCTGCGCCCCGCAGTTTCACCCGCGTAAATTTCGATCCTGTAGAAAATAGATCATCCCATTGCATCACATAGGAACATTTTTTCGAGATAAAATCAATCCTATGTGTTAATCCAACTCACTTTTCATGAAAATCGGTTCAGAAGTTTTTGCGTGAAGGAGTAACAAACAAACAAACATACAAACTTTCGCATTTATAATATTAGTAGGAAAATACATATAATATCACTCCAGTTCCATAACGGGGTACTAAGAGGGTACCTACTGAGTGGCCCATATCACGATCCTTACACACTGGCCTTGCCTCCCCCACATTCATAATTCTCTTCATACATTCCGGTTGCAAAGATTCTCGAGTCCATCTTCGGACGTACCCTGCCAGGGACCTGTCGTGACGATGTATGCATTATAAAGTTACGTACAGACATCACGAGGCGTCGCGAATGTTTCGCCACGTGTGCCTCAATCTGAGGCAAACGGTACATTGTACATGCGTTCGGAACGATACATGCTCGAGCTGAGCACTCAAACAACCACGCACGTCGTTTGTTAGTAGGAAAGCAAGTATCACCTGTCCGTCCACACGGCGTTCGCAACGATCGTAAGACGCGAATGCTCACTGTGAGCACATCCCGAGGCATGCGAGACGAACCATTCGCAACGCATGCCTCGCAATGTCTGTACGTGGCTTAAAATAAAACAATAAACAATGGAGGTTTTATGGTGGGTATTCAACCCCTACGTCGCTAGAGTTTATCGTATAATTCTAAGAATAGGAGTCGATACATTTCCATGTGATATAAAATAAAATCGTCTGACGTTACATTGATCCTGAAAAAAGGAAATCTAGAGTCAGAAAGCAACGGTTACATAAAACATTTTATGTAGGTCGTAACTAGAGGTTACTCCTTAACGTACATGATCTGACTTGAAATGTGCATGAGACGTAAGCGCCGTGATCTCAGTACCTACACCTTTACGCGGATGTTGGATTATCCGACTGCTGTTTCATTTTACTCATATTAAGTAGTTTTTAGTTTATAGTAAACTCCAATTTTTTTTTTTATATGATAATAAGTGAGCAAAAGTAGTCGGAGCTATGTTCATTATTACCGACGCCCATAGACATCCGCACAGCGTTATACAGATATGGAAGGGAGGAGAGAGGAGGGCAACAGCCCTACTTCCTTCTCCTTCTTACTGGGCCACCGGCCACTTACACACCGTACGAAACGCAACACCACTATTGTCACTATACGCCGGTATCGTATAAGCGAGAGGTGCCCCCAGTCCTGCTGGCCCAATTCAGCTACAAGCATGCAGCGTGGCACTACCTCTTACCAAAACTCTTCACCTTAAGTCAGGTGCTGGATTTGAACATGATCCAATAGTAAATATTAAAAATCACTCATGTATTATGTAACAAGGCCAATAGTATTGAAGTATTCTCTAACTTGTCGCGTTCTCGCCAGATGGCGCTGACACAAGCTACCCTCGTTGTTATTCGTTCAGGTAATTCGCATACTTTGGAATCTCGAAATAATTCGCTACGATTTTCCTTGACGGTTATTAAAAAAAGTTTTGTAGAATGTAACGTTTGATAAAAACCTTATTAATTTGAAAGCTTTAACAGGATAAGAGAGCTTTCTGGCAAAATTGTTAACAAGTACCACACACATTTTTATTGTATCATATGTTTAGGGACCTTCAGAAGGCGTAGTTATTTTTTAACATATTTTTATGTTTGTGTTAGTCACAATCACCTGAAAAGTGATAACGTGGTCGAAGATCGAGCACGCTTGATAGATCACACCATGTGGGCATATGGTCTCCATGCGTGCAGATGTTCAAGGAAGCCGACACGAGACTGAGGGGTTAAGGAGGGCACCGTGCCGTGCGCTGGATTGATCGGCGGATTGGAAGTCTTGCATTTCGTTAGTAAATTATGGGTAGGTACATACGAGAAATCCGATGCATGATATGCAAATGTCCAGGTCTCCTCCCCATCCCCCTATGGGCCACCGGCTACTCCCATCCCCATCACTTTAAGGCGGAATCGTGTGATGAAAATGCGCTTTCATCCCAATGAAAATTGACGTTGTATCACGAAGTAAACTACATTTACACGACCATTATAAACCGAATCAATCCACGTTACAGTAATAAAGGACCTCTGCTAACCCCCCTCCTCCCCCAGAAATCGACATCCCACTTAATCCACGGGTCTAATAGATTCGTAATCCGTAACAAAACTTTTCACCTTAAACGGGAATCTTGCCGAGTTTTAATTAAATCTGCAAGTACTTCTACAATATACACAAAATCGGATCTTTCAAATATTTGGATTTCAATCTTAGAAAGTAGCCTTTTCAGAATATACACTCCTGTTTATTGGATGTTTATTAAAGTTGTAATACGATACCATCATCATCATCATCTTTTTCCTCTTTAGTAAAGGTCAAAAAAGGCAGGTAAAGGTCAAAAAAGGCTTCCTGTCGTAGTCCCCTCTTTAGTAAAGGGCAAAAAAGGTCAAAGCAGTCAAAAAAGGCGCCGGCACGACCGGGAAGTGATACCGACATAGCGCCGGTATCTCTCGTTAGCTCGTCGCGTTTTGTGAGGTTTGTGAGTTTACGTTGGTACATTGGAGAGGGAAGAAAGAAGGGAACAATGTACAACGGTTGTGCTGATGTAAATGACATCGGCTGTCATTTAAACACTCCAATTACTCGTTTGCCCACATCTGCTACAAAGAAGACAACTTCGTACCAATGCAAATCTATACCTACATATGAAATCGTAGGAAAGTCAAAACTGTACATTGAATATTTTTTTAAAAGAACGTGGTCTACAATCAATATCGAAGTCAAAATTAAGTTTTTAGAATTTTTGTCTGTTTGTCTGTATGTATGTCCGGGCTAAACCAAAAAAGTACTGCATGGATTTACTTCAAATTTAGCATGAATATTACTGACAGGTCGGGTCAATGTTATAGGTTATATTATCACGCTATCACTTACGGGGGAGGAACTGTGAATCTTTCATTCGGAAGAATTGAGAACCTCCATTTTAGAAGTCCGAAATCCACGGAGGCGAAGCTGCGGGCGGAAGCTAGTGTATATAAATATGTGACTCATGAACTATTTTATTTTTAAAATAATTCATGCAAGGCTCATATTATAAGTAACTTATGCCCCCAACAAGCCAAGTTCAGCAATTGCGTTTCGTGCGGTGTGTAAGTATCCGGTGGCCCATGGAGGTGGGAGGAGAAAGGAGGGCAGCGCATCTGTATAGCCTCTATGCGGATGTTTGTGGGCGTCGGTAGTCATAAAAATGGCTCCGGCTGCTCGTTTGCCCTCCTATATCATAAAAAAAAAAAAATTGAGGCAGTAACAGAGACCATAGAAATGTGCATACATACATACGCTTGTGAAACTACCCCTCCTGACGCATTCCGGTAAAATTGTCTAAGCCGTGTTGAAATAGGAGTTGCACCATTTGACAAAGGTTTTATTTAGTTCCGGGTAAACCCTTTTTCACCCACTGCGAGGTCTAATCTCTGACAAGCGCGTAATGAATCCCAGAGGGTCACCCTTACCGTTCATTGATAGAGACTTATACCTAATCCTTTCTTAATTTGAAGCGGTTACACCGCAATGATAGTTCGGAGATTGTTATACTAATAATATATAATTATACCAACTGTTTATGAATTAATAAATACTTGATGATGAGTTATAGAAACCGTACGTATAAAATGTAAATTCAATTAATAATTGAATTTATTTTAATTCAATTAAAAGTGGAAATAGTATAAAAAATAATTATAAAATATAATTATTCTATAAAAGTATAATTTAAATTTCCATCAAGTGACAATACATTCCATCAACTATATATTTATGCAATCTCCCAGAATACTTTTGTTGCAGCCTCTGTAGACAGCGACTCTTTACTGTCTCACTTTTCTATAAAACATTCATAGCTAACACTGAAATACAACAGAATCATTGTTTCATTTTTATATTATATAATACACTTATAAATATAGGTAAGACGTTCAACATCCACTAAACTAAAACGCAACTTTATGAAACAAAGTCCTTCAAGTAAATACGATATGGCCACTGTTTTCCACAAACTTTCCCTCCATAAATCTCGAAAGCCAACTGTTACCAACTTCATCTTAAAAATTTCAAGAATAATCATGTTTCCACCACATAAATAAATCTTGAGCCGAGATTCCGCTCGCTGGCTCGTTAAAAAAACGCCCCAGCTCGTAAAGGTGAGCAACGGCGCAAATGTTCAAATACGCCCATTTTGACTACATATATTTTATCGTAATCTATAAAAAGTTTGCGCTGATCTCTGCCTGGAAATATGATTTATACACCATAAAGGTTTATAGCTATATATCTTAAGGCAATATTATATGCTGGGTAATGTTTGAGGTGTGTATAGTAGGCGGTAGTACAATTGCTGCATTGGAGCTGATTGGGGCCGACATGACTAGGGTTGCCAACCGGACTATAATATATAGTATTGTACTATATTTCAGATCCATGTACTATATACCTACTGTTGAAGAAATATATAGTACGCAAGAATACTATAATTTCAAGATTGAAATATTTATATTGCAAGTAGCGAAAAATCGTGTTTATTGATGCCTTAATGAGCTTTTTTTCGCCGAAGAAATGTTGGCGACCCTAGACATACCGGTGAGACACTTACTCCTATGATACAACCCTAGAAGTGATGGCTGTCATAGTGTATTAAGCAATATGTTAGTATCTATAAGAAAGTTATGAGACTAAGACCACCAGCTATGGTTTCAGTTTGTACGTGAACCTTCAAGAAATGTGCTAAGATTTTCAAATGGTAAACACTTCTTCGTCGTTTATATTCTATATCATCAAATATTATCAGTAAAGTCCTCTCTATCAATGTACTCTCCCAATAATTTGGTAAGAGGTAGTGCCACACTGCATGCTTGCATGCAGTCGAATTGGGCCGGCACGACCGGGGAGGTACCTCTCGCTTACACGAGACTGGCGTAAAGTGACAGCTGTGCTTTCGCGTTTCGTGCGGTGTGTAAGTAGCCGGTGGCCCATGGAGGTGGGAGGAGAAAGGATTGCAGCGCATCTGTATAGCTCTATGCGGATGTTTGTAGGCGTCGGTAGTCATGAAAATGGCTCCGGCTGCTCGTTTGCCCTCCTATATCATAAAAAAAAAAACACCAAATCTCACGTAGTACTGGATATATCTTTAACACCTCAGCAGTTAACCCTAACGGCTATAGCTGTTACGTTTTAACAAACAATACGATTTGACAAAAGATTAACACAACATTGCAATATTAAAGAAAATCTTTTCAGTTACAACATTATCCAATCTCATTTACACTAACAAACCTTTCACAAAAAAAATATTTATTTTCCCTTTTTCCTTAAGTTTTTTCGTCACGTTACAATGTCTGAAACTCCTTGTCATAACTTTGTTCTACACATATCTAAAATAGTGATGCGACGCGTGCGACTCAATCGAGTAAGATTGCTCCCTCGCTCGAGTTGTACTCGCTTTTTTGAGTACGTCAGCTCGGTGCGCCGAGATCATTCGGTAACTCGAGTGCATGTTCACTCGAGTGCGAGTTTGAGAAACAGTCTCGAGTGAATCGAGTAAAAACAGGGCTCGAGTCGCATCACTAATCTCAAACTCAATTTAATATACTGGTCACAATGGAATATTATTTGACATATTCCATCCCTGTTTGAGTTTTACGGACAAAAAACTTGCGGAACAATCGTAAGTTTCAATCAGAGTTGTCCCGTTAATGGGACGGTCCCTCCCTTCGTTTTGTCATTTGCTTTTAATTTCGCATTTACCTTGGCACGCCCTTTGATCGGCTGGAATTTTATTGTTTCAGTTCGGCATTTATTGTGTTTTAAAAGGAATATGTAAAAATATACCATTTTGTCCGTAGCTTAGAAGGTAACGCAGCAACATTTAGTAAAAGGAAGTGCCACACTACATGCTTGCATGCAGCCAAATTGGGCCGGCAGGACCATGGAGGTACCTCTTACACGACACCGGCTTAAAGTGACAGCTGTGCTGTCGCGTTTCGTGTGGTGTGTAAGTTGCCGGCCTATGGAGATGGGAGGAGAAAGGAGGGAAGCGCATCTGTATAGCCATTATTTATGACTTCGACTGGTCGTTTGCCCCCCTATACCATAAAAAAAACATGCGTACGTCTATACTCATAACATCATAATCAAAAATCTGCAAGTACGTTGCCATCGTTAGTCAAGAGATTTCTTCCCGTTATTTACTTAGTGACTTTAAATGATGTCATCAAAATTAGTTAAGGTCAAAGAGAATACGACAGAAAAAATGTCAATGAAAACATGACTTCCGTAAGGCTGGATCATGTGAGATGACAATGTAGGAAAAAAATTATATCGGATATTATTCTTTATAACTCCTCGGAATACTTCACTTTGCAAAAGCAGAAGAGGCAGAATATAGCTAAATACAATAAAGTGAACACAAATTTTAAATATGAACATAAACTGACGTATTAGTCACAGATATATAATGTGTATAGGGGCTCAACGGAAACCTGCACGGAATGGAACCAGGTTAATGAAACGTCTGTCAAACTAACAGAGGGCAAATTTTAATTGAAAATTGCTCTTTGAACACTTGACGTCTGTTATAGCCGTATAAGTTTTATGCTCGAGCTAAAACTGGTTTATTGGAATATTAATAGACATTTAAAGTTAATTAAATACTTTACGATGTTATTAAAGAGTATATTAAAATACTGGCTTGAAAAGGCATTGTTCTTTTATATTTTAAATAAAGAATATTTGAAAGCTAACTTTCGCGTAAGATTTTTTATAATTCACATGAATTTCTTGTTGAAATAGTAGGTGTTTTAAAATGAAACGTAACAGATGTGTTACTAATGATTCTGTTAGACGTTAGCTGAAGCTTGCATTTTTATAGTACCTACAAGAATTGAACCGATCAGAAAGAGGCTTTTGATGGCGTCGTCCATAAGCATGCCCACAAAAAGATTTTTTAATTATTGTACATATTTTGTATACATGTATGCATATAATAAATCGTAAAAAAGTCAAAATTTGATTATTTTCATAAAAGAAGTACGAGTAGGTATACTCGTGGCGTTATCTACAATCGATATCGAGACCAAAAATATAGTTTTCAGAATTTTTGTCTGTTTGTCTGTAGGTATGTCCGGCATAAACTCAAAAAGTACTTTACTAAATTTTTCATTATTATTTCTAACAGGTCGGGTCAACATATAGGTAGGCTACATATTATTATCTCGACATTTTCACGGGATCGCAACTTATGCGTGATCAAAACCGCGGGGCGCATCTAGTTCTGCCATAAGTCAGATTTAATGTGTTCGCACAACACACGCCGACTCGTCTCCAAGTCAACACCGACTCGAAGCCGGCTCAAATACAAATCAACTCGATGTAACTCATTCAAATGTAAGCTTTATGTTGCGTATATAACCAAAATATATTTATATAATAACTTTTAATTCTACATACATTATTTTTATATAATTAGTCTGCCCATAAATACTGTTACAATCAAAAATAAAAAAAAAATACATTTGAATTTGGAATCTGTCATTTTTATACGATTGTTCATTGCGTTTTCTCATTTTGGCGCCAATATAATATGTACAATATTTTGCGATATTAAAACGGAGTAGGATGACAAATAGAATCGTTGTGATTGTATTACAGGAGGTATGGAGCCAAATGAAACTCTCCATACACTTGGTGTTAATCAAAATATGTTTGTATACAATGAGACTTCCTCTGTTTGTGACAGAGAAAGATCTGGCCGTGAAAAAGTGTTCGTACGAAAAAGCTGGTCAAAGCAGTAAGGGAAAGAATTCGAAGAAATCCTCTCCGAAGACAAAAGATTTTATCTCGGGTAACAAGGATAGCACCTAGAACCATGTCGCGTATTTTAAGAGATGACTTAAGACTTGCAGCCTATAAGAGACGCACTGGCCATTTCTTAACTGATAAATAAAAGATGAATAGGGTGGTAAAATCGAAACAACCACTGAAGCGGTACGCAAAGGGACGTTAGAGAAAAAATTTGTTTATGGATGAGAAAATTTTTACAATTGAGCAACATTTTAACAAACAAAATGACCGTCTTTATGCTCAAAGCTCTACCGAAGCTTTCCCAATTAGGCGACAGAGTGCAACGTGGGCGACTTCAGTGATGGTTGGGTGGGGTGATAGCTATGAAGGAGTGACTGAGCCGTATTTTTGTGAAAAAGATATCAAAACATCGGCACAAGTGTATCAAGATACCATTCTTGAAAAGGTAGTAAAGCCCCTTAATAACACCATTTTCAATAACCAAATATGGTCCTTCCAGCAAGACTCGGCGACGGGTCATAAAGCTCGGTCCACGTAGTCTTGGTTGGAAGCAAACGTCTTGAACTTCATCAGAGACGAAGACTGGTCGTCGTCTAGTCCCGATCTTAATCCATTGGATTATGATTTATGGTCAGTTTGAGAGAGTAGGTACAGCTTGCTCTAAACGCCATAATTTGGAGTCCTTAAAACAATCCATACGATTGGCAGTGACGAATTCCCCCATGGAAAGAGTGCGTGCTTTTATTGATAACTGGCCTCAACGTTTAAAGGACTGTATTGCAACCAATAGAGACCACTTGGAATAAGCTTTTTATATTTTAAATTGTTTTATATTTGTGTAGTAAGCTAACACACTGGAAAAGTAATAAATGTTATTTGTAACAGAACGTATGACTATACTACATATATCATATAAAACCTATTTTCAACATTGTACTGGTGAAAGCTGAAAAGGATAATGAAATACATAAACTAACTATTATTATCCAACATTGTTAGCATTCGAACGGTTCTTCACAATTTATATTCGAGGAAAATAGAAATTTGTCCCCAATAGGAAAAGTTTTAGTGCGGACAAGTATTCTTGGAATTGCAGTAGCTAATAAAGTTATCTCAGTGGCGCAGTCCGATGAGGAACGCAAAAGTTACGGCGTTCTTAATAACATCCTATTCAGTTAACAGTTCAAAAATTATGAGATATTCAGAAAACTTTCTAGAAAATAACTTTATTTAAATATCTTCTATCTCTAGAAATCTTGAATAAGATTAATATTACTAATTGAGGCTAGCTGTCTATGAGGTTTTGTTACAATTCTTCATGTTGAGCAGTGGGTGAAGCAGGTGAAGCTTATGATTAGTCCAGGACTAAATATAAGAGGGTAGTAGAAAAACACAGAAAGTGGAAATATATCTCGTTAATTACACACTTAAAAAAATATTACAATTACAGATATATCAAATTACCTATGGTTCTCCTATAAAGGAACACGTTTTGCATATTTAAAGTCGATTTCTCACTAGCAATATTTTACATAATTTGATTCAAATTACGCTGCAGATTATCTTACTTTGAAAACGTAAAGAAGGCATTTAGTTTCCGACCAATTCATTCCTAAAACTGGAAACTCCAAAGCTAAAAGTTTATTCATAAGAATAAAAAAAAATGTAACGGATTTTTCCAGGACCATTCATACACGAGCACAAAATTGTACCAGCTAAAAGGAAGCAATCTCAGCATATTTTCATGTCGGCCTACTTATATTTTGGTTCTATTTTTACCTATCACGATTTTTCCTCATGTTGAGTGATTTCAAGGAATAAATAAAATAAATAAATAAATAAAATAAGGATAAATGATGAAATAAATAAATATTTCTTTACTGCTTACAGAATTCGTATATTAGTAACATCGATATCTTATAAACTATGTTAGTAAATAAAATTGGTATATAAATTGCTAGAGAAAATTTTATACCTCTTTTTTTTAATTTAATATATAAGTTCGATACATATCCTAATCCGACGAGCACTCATAGCAAATCCGCTTAGGCAGTATTGAACTTATCTTTTCCTTCCAGTATGAGTTAGAAAGAGAAGAAATAGATATCCAGTGAGCTCCACACACGCTGCAGCAGTGGTGCCACTTCTTTCATATAATATAGCATGAAATCCATCAGTGTGCGACTTGGTGAAAATAAGAAGCGCACTGTAGGTAAGCCTAAAATCAGGTCATAAAATCGAGGGAACTCAAAACAAATAAGAAGAAACATTAACGATATGAGTAATTAAATATTCAAGTGGCGTACCCAGGTGTTCCATGTCGTATAAAATACCATAAAACTGAACGTAAGTTCTGAAAGAGTTTCCATGAAATTGCTTGTTTCGTAAATCTTAAAGTCTACGCTATAATTAATTTCGACGGGACTAATTAAAGATTGGGGCCAATTACACAAGAAGATACTTTATTTATTATTGATGTAATAACTTGTAAATCATTTATCAAATATGAACAATAGTATTCAGTTAGAATTAGAGTTTGTCGATAACAATTTTCTTTAATTTTATTTAGATAAGCTTCTATCAACAGTCTCCTTATTTTTCTGCACATCTACTGCTAGAACTCCTTAAAATTGGATCATAACCGATTTTGTTGTATGTTAGTAGTCAATAGCACAAAAATCAGCTGACACTATGAATATAATAAATAAATAAATAAATTCTTTATTTTCTCTCTAGGATGTACTACATGGATAACTTAGTTATGATAGGGTATGCTTAAACTTTAAATATATATTTTTTTAATATACTTATCCTAGTCTTACTGGACAGGTAAGAGAAGTATGTATAAGATACGTTGTTTTCCTGTTGCCATTTAGTAGAGTAAGTTGTAAACTAGCTGCGCCCCCCGGTTAAACCTGCGTAAATTTCGACCCCGTTGAAAATTTTAAATCATCCCATGGCATCCCATAGGAACATTTATTCGGGATAAAAACTATCATATGTGTTAATTAAAGTTACCCTCTATGTGTGTGCCAAATTTGATGAAAATCGGTTCAGCAATTTTTGCGTGAAAGAGTAACAAAGAAACAAACATACAAACGATCTTTTATAATATTAGTAGGATTACTGACGTCAAATCAATACATAAAATGTCAAGTCAAATTCAAAAGGAAGGAAACTACTCCATCAATCTACATACATTATCATAATATCCTACAAACAAATACCTAAGCTGATCACAGCATATCATTGTGTAGCCAGGTGAGTTGTTACGGCGGCGTCTGGCCGCCTCTTCTCTGACGTTGATGAACTTCGTGCGGTGGTCCCTAATTACCCCCTTCGTGCCTCACGCAGCTTGCACCTGCTCCTTTACAAACTCGTATTCAAAAGCGAACTTGATGTCTCTAATTTGATTACTTCAGCTCGGATAAGCTTCTAGAATGTAGTTTTAGTTAAATGGCGGAAAACGTGGGCTTGGGTTTCGGGTAAATGATTTAGCTTGTTCGTCTAGACTTAGAACAACTCTTCTTCTCGAGGATGCTGCCACCTTGGCGGGGGGAGGGTTTTGCGTGTCTCTGTGATTGCTTAGAGTGTGCTGTGTGTGCGATTGTTTGCTGTGATTGCTGCGAAGCAAACGAGCAATTTTAACCTTCTTACGACTACCAACCCCGATAGACATCAGGATAATAGTTATACAGATCTATTGTCCTCCCTTCCCTCCCCCCAATGTACTATAGATAGTCCATACGAAACGCGACAGTATAGCTGTCACTAAGGCGCTACCATGTGATCGACTACAATACGTAGACACTTTCTCTAACTAAACTTTCAAAACCAATTTCGACAAGAATCCATCAAGGAGGCACCAATGTGACACCCCCATATGTCAACTCCATAAGTCACAAAACCACACGAAGCTACGAATAATAAA
>LUGF01024867.1:347908-363818 GCA_001625245.1 Calycopis cecrops
ATAAGGGGCAAACAAGCAATATAGCCATTTTCATGACTATCGACGCCCATATACATCCGCATGGAGGTTATACAGACGCGTTGCTCCTTCCCCCCTTCTCCTCCCTCCATAGGCCACCGGCTACTTACACTCCGCATTAAACGAGAAAGCACAAATATTTCATAAAATGTATAAAAAATATTAAATACAGAACTTAGCACGGGACTAAGATAAAATAAAAATTAAGGCAAGTAATCAGTCTGGTATTGTTTTTAAATTTGATGAAGAAATAGAACCTAGTCTAGGAACATGTGGTTCCATCGGGATGTATATATCATAATTCACAGGTTAACCTCCGCTGGGATTGTAACAAACTTTTTGTAATGTAAGGGAGAAAATGACCAGACGGAGAGTTTTTACGACCACCGCTAATCGACACTAGCATGCGATTATGAAGTCATGTTGCCCTCCTTCCCCTCTCTCGTCTAATTGGCCATCGGAAACACAAACCGTACGAAACGCACATACACGTCATTCTGCGGTGGCATCACGACATACAACTCCCAGACGCCTGCCATTTCGGCTGCAATGCATTATTACAAAAATAACACACACATTGTTCAGACTAGCGAATATTCATAAAACGAGCACCAAAAGTAGTAAAAATTTAAGAAAGAAGGCACTTGATAGATCGCTAGACTTCATTAAAATCTGTAGGACACTCGAAATGCCCGTAACCATTCTTATTGAGCTTAATGATTTAACTAGATCGTCTAGTATTTTTTACGGGGCAGCCAAGCCTAATAATGACTAACAACACCCGAAAATTAACTAGTATATGGGTCAAACGAGAAGTCGGATACCACTAATGACTAACGACATAGTGGTTATACAGATGCGTGTCCGCTTTCTTCTTTCTCCCCTTCATGGGCCACAGGAAACTCACACAATACAAAACGAGACAGCACAACTATCAATTTACGCCGGTGTCGCCCAATTCAGCTGCAAGGCTACATACCTCTTCTGTTTGAGACTTAACTCCATATTTTTATTGAATTTAACATTTTATCTAGTAGCGTACATCTTTTATTTGATCCGAACGGCCGTATTTAATGCGAAAGGGTTTTTTGATGTAATAAAAAGGATCAAGACTTGTATGTGTTTTTACATGAAAATAATGTAGGGGAATTGCTATTATTCTGCAAAGGAAATGAATATTGCGAACATTTTGTTGTGCTGCTTACATATCAATCAGGATGAATTCGTCACCAGGGACTTTTTATTTTTGTTTTTTTATGGTATAGAGGGGTAACCAAGCAATCAGAGTCATTTTCCTGACTACCGACGCCCATAATAAACATCTGGATATTATTTATATAACTACATACGCCCACAATAAACATGTGGATATGGTTTATATGACTACGGACGCTCATAATAAACATGTGGATATGGTTTATATGACTACGGACGCCCATAATAAACATGTGGATATGGTTTATATGACTACGGACGCCCATAATAAACATGTGGATATGGTTTATATGACTACGGACGCCCATAATAAACATGTGGATATGGTTTAAATGACTACGGACGCCCATAATAAACATGTGGATATGGTTTATATGACTACGGATGCCCATAATAAACATGTGGATATGGTTTATATGACTACGGACGCTCATAATAAACATGTGGATATTGTTTATATGAACACGGACGCCCATAATAAACATGTGGATATTGGTTATACAGATGCGTTTCTCCCTTTCCTCCTTCCCCTTTCATGGGTCATTGAAACTCACACTCCACGAAACGCGACAGCACAGCTGTCACTTTTCGCCGGCATCGTATAACCGAGAGGTATTTCCCCAGTTGTGCTGGCCCAATTCGGCTGCATGCATGCATGAAGGCACTGCTTCTTACTAACTCTACTCTACTCTACTCTAACTACCTCTTTGTGTGTGTGTGTACCTCTGAGAAGGAAGAAGTAAACGCGTCTGTGTAGATATTACTCAGTACTATTTTTAACTCATATGTAAGAGGTAGTGCCACACCGCATGCATGCATGTAGCCGAATTGGGCCGGCATGATCGGGGAGGTACCTCTCGCTTACCCGGGATCGGCGTAGTCACACCTGTGCTAATATAGCCTGTTAAATAAATATCTTTTTTTTATATAAATATCTGTGGACTTTACACACCACGTTAGCCTAGGCCCGTGCTAAGTACCGTAAGGACTTGTGTTACGGGTACTAGACAACGGAATATATTTAATTTTTTTTTTTATAAATTTAAGAAATTTCATATATTGAAATTTTCTATTATAGAAACACATATACTACATAGATAACGCAACATGCTCCACTTATCCGAGCCCTGTACCACTGCGCCAGCCTGGTCGTCTAATGAAACAACAATACAGAATTTTCTGTATTCAAATTGAATATACTTATATTATTATGTTTTTTTTATTACGAACTAAAGGCACTACGGTTTGGAGCCGTGCCAAGCCTAGCCCTATCTTACCTAGGCTATATTTATGCTTACACTAAAAGCAAATGACTGCAGTGTCTGCTATGCAATGTTATGTTTTATAGACATTATATTCTACTATTCCAATTAAGGAATAACAATAAGAATATTATTAGATACACATAACTTTTATAACGTTTATAATTAATTAAATGGAAAAAAAACGTGCATAATATGTGTGTGTGTGTCACATTGTTGGCTTACTATTACCACTAGTTTTAGGATTACTATTTATTTTATTATTTTTAATAGTTTTAGGATTATATATTTTTAGGGTATGGTGGGTTTTAGCAAAAGAAATTTTGCAAAATTAGTTTAGCTACTATGTTTTATTGAAAATTTAATTGTTTCTGTGTTTTTAAAAGCATTACTAATATTACACGAGACCGGCGTTGAGTGACAGCTGTGATGTCGCGTTTCGTGTATAAATAGCCGAATGGCCCATGAAGAAGGGAGGGCAGAGCATCTGCATAGCCTGTATGCGGATGTCAATTAGCGTCGGTAGTCATGAAAATGGCTCCACTGCTCGTTCGCCCCTATTCCTTAAAAAAATAATTTCAGCACAGAATGAGCACTGGTGGACGTCGCCAGTGATTCAAGCAACGCAAAACAAAAGAACGCATATATTTACAATTTTCTTCATTACATACAAAGTTATGTACTTTGTATGTAATGAAGAAAAAGAAAAAAAAGAAAAAAGGTCAGGAATTAAACTAGAACCCACTCAATTCAGCTAATTACAGCTGAGCAATATTCTATAATGAAACTGATTACAAATTATTACTCTAATAAAGTCCTAAAATAACATTACAGAACACACAATAATCGAGATAATACTTTCCTTATCTAAGAACTGTTTAGTCCGCTATACAGTTTAGTAAAACTATTTTCTAGTCACGTACAGCTTAGAACGGTCAGTAATTATTTTCATACGTTCACATTCTATTATTGCCAGGTCGTTCGAGATAGACTTATAAAATGAGCTTCGTTATGATTTTGAAAACAAGTGTTGTTTGATAGTAGTTGTAAACCTCTCTTATAGTAAGTACATCATATCATATACCACTAAAATTGTACACATTACATTTTGAATTTAGTGATCAAGAATGCATTTTTCTTCCTTTTTTCCGCAAAAAAAGATTAAAAACCGATTTGATTAAAATTTGGTACATGTAGAGGTTACATTCTGAAATATCACAATGTGTGTGTAAAAATGTGTTTAAAATGAATGTCTCTATTTCTAAATAATCTCGATTTTAGGTTAACAAAGTCGGAGACAAATATAAGCAACTAATAGAAAAGAGAAGAAATGCTAGATGACTTCGATTGACGTGTCGGTATTATAATGTGCAGCTTTTTTATCAAGTTGTTGGTCCGACTCGGGTCACAAACTAATATATTAGAGAGATAGAGAGATGGAGAGAGAGAGAGAGGTGGAGAGGGAGATAGAGAGACATTAAATAACATTATGCTTACCATTGTCAAGTTACGAACTACTAGCTTCGCCCCGCGGTTTCACCCGCTTTTTCGGTCCCGTGGAAAATAGAAAATCATCATTTTTTGGGATAACTATCCTGTGTTAATCCAAGTTACTCTCCATACGTGTGCCTAATTTCGTGAAAATCGGTTCAGTAGTTTTTGCATCAAGGAGTAACAAACAACACACAAACTTTCGCATTTATAATATTAGTAGGATAATTGTAGACAGTTAATTATGAAACAGTTATATTGTTACTGAAATAACACAGTAAAATACTATCATTATACTGGTAACACACAAATGGATCACTTTAAAGTTGGCACAGACTGTTCAGGTTAAAGTTGTGAACTGTTAACACCGGTCCAGCGTTAACTGGCTCCCAATGCGTTTAAAAACTTACGCTCGACTTGCTCTGGCTCAAATTAAATTAGTGTCCAACCCGCGGTAGTTGGGTGTAAACGAGTTTTGTTTGATTTCCAACTAATTTTCATGACTTTTCCTTTAAAATTTGAAGGGATATATTTCAATGAGAGATTCTTAGATCTCTAAAATTACGCAACAGATTTTGATCGGTTTTTTTTAATAGATAGAGTGATTCAAGAGGAAAGTTTATATAAGTATTGTATAATAGCTTCATTTTTTAAGTCTGAAATCCACGCAAGCGAAGTTGCGGGCGGAAGCTAGTTTTCAATATATGGTTTGATAATTGTTAACAATTGAACACTTGCCTTGATGAAGTTATCAAAAATTCGACAACGCCATATTACAATTCAAAGCCCATCGACCTTTGCACAACACACTACTAGTCGCTCCGTATCCACAATAAAAGTGTACAAGTGAAAAAATTAAAATCGGTTCAGTAGTTTTTGAGCATGTTCGTTTTTAGTAGTAGTAGTTGTAATCTACATTTATAAAGTAAGTAAGAGGTAGTGCCACACTGTATGCTTGCATGCAGTCGAATTGGGCCGGCACGACCGGGGAGGTACCTCTCGCTTACACGAGACTGGCGTAAAGTGACAGCTGCGCTGTCGCGTTTCGTGCGGTGTGTAAGTAGCCGGTGGCCCATGGAGGTGGGAGGAGAAAGGAGGGCAGCGCATCTGTATAGCCCATATGCGGATGTTTGTGGGCGTCGGTAGTCATGAAAATGGCTCCGGCTGCTCGTTTGCCCTCCTATATCATAATAATAATAATAATAAAACTCAAACGTGACATAGCTATCTATCAACGCACAGCCCAAACCACTGGACGGATTAGCTGAATTTGGCATCCAGGTAGATGTTACGACGTAGGCATCCGCTAAGAAAGGATTTTTAGAAATTCAATCTCTAAGGGGGTGAAATAGGGTGTTGAAGTTTATATGGATTTCGCGGTTGAAACCACGGGGCGCAGCTATTTTGTAATAAACTAAAATATATTTGGCTATTTATATATTATATCTATATATATAAAACTCAAAGGTGACTGACATAGTAATCTATCAACTTACAGCCCAAACCAATGGACGGATCGGGCTAAAATTTGACATGCAGATAGATGTTATGACGATAATGTTTTAGAAATTCTGGTGAAATAGGTTGAAGTTCATATGGATTTCTTAGAAATTAAACGTGCGTTAATCCGCCGAGCACGGGTAGTAATACATAATACAACAAAGTATCAATAGAATATGGAATTTAGATGTATCGGGCTTGGCCAACCCGAGTTTGGCGAAGATCGACTGATTACCCTTGAGACTGTGAGTAGACAGCGTTCTACCTTTAACATGTTCCTTGAATTTTTTAGCTAAACGTGATCGTCTCGAGCATGATCTCAATCGCTTGATCAATCTTCAATCGCGATCGACCGGTTGGCCGCAGAATATAAGTATGAGTAAAGATTGCTATATAGTTATTTAAATACTGATATAGAAAAACAAATAAGTTTTAAAAACTTTGCTGTTAACATTTCATTGTTTTTGAATTAGAATGCCCCGTTGCTTCTGCTATTTCAATTGATCTCAATCGTAGGATCGTAAAGATAAATCATACGGTGGGTTGTGTTCAGGGAAAAGTAGATTTTAATTTTTCCAGAAAATAACACACGATATGAATTTGATATTTAGATACTGAAAGACATATTGTGTGGTGTAAGAGGGCCTTCAGAGATATCTTTATTTTTATTTTTCGGCGGTAAACACTCGGTTCGAGTGTCCACCGCCCAGACGTCTCACTTGTCCACGTATAGCCACAATAAATTCTTATCACTGCACCTGTGGGTTCGTTACCATCTTGTACCAGAGAATCATGACATTACATACAGAGCAAGCAGCATTGCATCTTTAACGAGCACTTAACTCTATCTCTTTGATATAAGATAGGGGGAAAACGGACAATCGGATTTGTTTGGTGCCTAATAATATCCATCAACAACCGCACGCTTGATTGATGATTGATGCTTGCTCTATTTCACCTCACTATCTTGGCCTTTATTTTATGACGTGTTGTCCTCCTTACCTCTTCCCCTCCTATGGGTCAATGGAAGTTTACAAACCACACGAAACCATATCCGTCAATTTACGGCGATGTCTTGCGAGCGAGAGATACCTCCCCGGACGCGCCGGCCCAACGCCGACGGCACTACCTCTTACCGAATCAGATAGATGTTAAAAATGATGATGAGGAACAGCTTAAACTAATAGCAAACAAAAACAAGATAAACAAACAAACTAAACCCGCAAAGGACAGGTGCTTATTATAATTTTATGTAGCAACAGTCGAACTTGCCAAAATACTAAAATCCATTCCATAATATATGGAGTCCACTTCAACACAATAGCAACCCTCTCCCTCGGTATTAAAGCCTTTTGTTGAATGATTTGTACATCTGTCAACGTCTGAATATGAGGAAAACTCCACGTTTATGATAATCCTCGTATTTCATGGGGACATAAACACAGCCGCTTTATAAAAGCACTATAGAATGTGCGTAAATATTAGTGAGAATTTAGAACTATCCGTGAATATTTACCTGCATTTTTTGACGTGTGGCGAGTATCGGCCATTTTGAATTTATTGAAAAATATAAAATGGCGGATGGTGGGCGGTATTCTCTACATTTTCTCTATAGACTCTCCTACATAAATGTAATATTACTCAAAGTACATAAAAGATTATTATTAATTAGATAGGGGTCTATGGACTATAAAGACGACTCGTGCTCACATCTTGGAAATTAATTTCTGAATAACATGAATGTAATAATGGTTCCCTTGGAACACATTTGGTGCAGGTCAAACCACGGACACGGTTTATAGTAAAATATAGCTTATACTACCCGAATAAACAAAGAGGTTCTCAGTTCATTATGATATTATTATAAATAGTGTTAGTTTCTGTTAGTGAAAGGAGTGTCGTGATAGAATGAGTATTTCCTGATAATGTTCTCTACAAATATACGAGCAAGGAACCACTCAAAAAAACGATGTTAGAAACCTTTACACTTTATAATATTAGTAGATATTATAACCTCTATAATAATAATAATAAAAAATATAACAGTAGCCACGTCAAGTATGTAATTTTAATCTGCTTTTTATGTGAATGTACAACGTTTTACCGGTGGTGTCCTAAATAAATAAAATAAAATAATATAATCTCTAACAAAATTCTCGTGTCACAATGTTACCATACTCCTGCGAAACACAAACAAAATTGTGTGACTATTGGGTAGGTCTGAGAATCGGCCAACATCAATTTTTCATCTCGATTTTTCGACGGGATCGAAACATACGCGGGTGAAACCGCGGAGCGCAGCTAGTAGTATATAAATGTAAGTATTCTGATAAGTATTTCTAAACATGTGGAGTAACTTAAAGTCATATGACTTAACACTTTTATGACTTGCGCTTTTCAGAGTTGGAAGCCGCGTTGCCCGAGTATTAAGAAAGTTGTCCAGAAAATAAAACTAAAACTTGACTCAATTCAGACTTGTTGAAGTTCTGGGGTCTTTTTAATTTACAAATCTTTGCCAGAACGTGTTTCCAAAGTCTTGGTAGGTTTTTGATTGTAAGTATAAAAGTGGGCTGATCTGATGTAAGGTACAGAACCGAATCGTCAGAAAATTTGCAATGGTGTGAGGTCCGTAAGATGACAAAACCCGCATCTAATATTAAATTCAGTACCAAAGATATATTCAGAAGAATACACTAAAGAAACACTTTCAAAATGTTTAGCTATGATACATTTTTACTCCTAGAAGTAGGTATAATTTAAGAACCTATTTTATTATGTCCACATAAACCAGAGGCAGATTCTAAAACTTGGAATATGTATGCCATTTTTAAAAACATATGCCTTTGTTTAGTTATTAATGTGCAGGTTTTTGCACTATAAGTGTTTAAAGGGAAAGTACGTAACGCATGTAAGTTTCCTAGCCTAGCCTAGCAGGGAATAGATGCGGGCTAGTGATGATGAATGATAATTTAATCATCTAAGAAATTTCCATTCCAAATGTGCTCTTCCGGCTCACGTTATTAAAGAAAAGCAAGGAGGTTTTAATTAAAAACGTCTCTTACGTTTTACTCGTTGTTTTAACGTACAAGAATATTAAAAAAAATAATAAGAATATAAGGTCTACAATATCAGCGACTACAACGTTACACGTAAGTATATCATGCCGATAACCCAATAAGGTTAGGGCCTTATTGGGTTAATAATATTATAATGCGCAGTAGGTTCTCGTGCCGTACTTATTTGAGTGTTCTACACTCCTCACGTATTGCAATGATACGCTTAAACAATATTATTTTTTAGATGCCTCGTTGTCTAACATGTTCAACCGCATTTGTGAGGGTCCGGGTTCTAACCCTGGGTCAGCCCAACGTGTTATTGGGATTTTGGAATTTCTAATAACAGTCCGGAGACAGGTGGCGGTGTGTGTTTTCTATGCCGTGCCTCGGAGAGCACGTTAAGCCGTTGGTGCTGCGCCTAATTTCTCGCCAGTCTTATCGTATTGCCGTCTCATCGGAATAGGAGAAGGAGGGTAGAGAAAATGTGCTAGTCTTTACGCGAATACATGTGCGCTATATTATGTCATGCGCAGTTGGCTGATCCCTATAAAAATGGGCCGATGTAGCTGAATTTCAGCTAGGACTTCATTATTATTATTTGTTTTAGAGTTTAATCGAAACGATTTAAGACCCATAGAGGTGGAAAAAATATGGGTGGTATTGACATACCTACCTGTTGTCATTACACGTATCTTTAATGTGAGAGAACAGTGCTCCGGAGATTCTATCTCTTATAAGGTTGTAAAGCAAGACAGAAGACCGAACAAGAAACCTACTACAATTTTACATAACCACATGAATATTTGTTATCTGCGGTCAGCAGCCAAATGACACTGTTCATTTCTACCCCCTAAGCCTTTAATGGGTTAATAACAATAACACTATAGCTAAGAAACATTTCTTGGGCTAACCCCCAAGCCTTCTTCGTACTTATACAAATTACAGTCAGTATAATTAAATGTTATGATTGTAGTTGGTATATAAATTATAAATACACTAACCCGCAACTACTCGCCGGGGTAACTATTATCTTTATGCGCGCAGAATGCTAATGCGGCCGGAGATACCGCGGCTCGCAGTTCGGCTGGAGCCAGCAGACCTGTTACAGGCACCTCGTTTATACACCGTACGTGATATTTTTAGATTATCATACCGCTAGTTGAATAAATTTTATCTTATCCAAAGTGGCTGGAGTTTAGTAAGTGCGGACTTGTAATATTTAGGGTTGCGTACGTCGAAAAAAAAATGTCATCTTGTTGTCCGTCCATCCGTTACATCTATCTGTCTGTATGACTGCCAAGAGTAATTTAGTATATCTTGCTGACCTGGTATCTTTTATAATGGCAGTAGCTTATGTATAGGTATTTCTTTTTAATTTTTCTTTTTTGTTTTTTTTTTAATAATATATAGGCTTGCGATTGGCCACTGCCTCATCTGGTGGAAAGTGTAGACTTGGCCAACGATAGAGCACGCTTGTCTAGAAGGTACCTATTCACCCTCGATTTGAAGATTCCCAGGTTGTAGGTATCAGGGAATACATTCGCCGGTAGAGTATTTCACACTTTGGCTGATCCCTACAGTTTCTTCTATTAGAGTGTTACAACATCAAGTCTAAAGGCTTAGATACTTCAATTAAGCCGACCGGTAGGGTACCTCACATAATATGGGCTCAGATTGACAGGCGAGCTATCAATGTTTGTGCAGGGTGGATCTCAGTTATGCATAGGCGGAGGACGGAAATAAGCCAAAACGTATGCATAACCTCTATGCAGATGTTTGTGTGTGCGGGAAGGAACTGATAGGCTCTGACAATAAAATATAACTAGCGGACGCCCGTAACTTCGTTTACGTGAATTCTTATTTTTACTGCAGTCGGTTAAAAAGTAACCTATAGCCTTCCTCGCTAGATAGACTAAGTAATTTACTCAAGGTTTTTTTAAATCGTACCAGTAGTTTCAGAAACACCAGAGTTTCAAACAAACACATTATTATTAGTATAATTAAGGGCCGAAACGTATAACATTCTGTTTTCAGTTACATTACGACATATTTATATCCCAAGTCAACGAAGAAAATCGTTCAACTTAACTAAGTTAAAATAGTATACGTTAATCTATATTTAATGATCCCTACAGAGTCTGATCTGAGTTATCTGACGAGCTAAGATGTCCCGCGACGAAACTGGAGCTCTGGAGCTCTCTTTAATTATAGAAGCTTCAACTTGCTGAAGGAATAACTTATTAAAGGAAGCTGTTTCGGTAAGCATATTCAATGTACAAGCGGAATTAGCGCAAATGGCATTGCTGCATTGCAGAGGTATACGCCGTTACAAATTTCTTTCAAAATGTCTTGGCTACGTAGAAAACTCATTATGCTAACTGACACTGGTGCTCTCCCGCTTGGTGCGTGCGTGCATGTATGCTGGCGTAAAGTGACAGCGTCGCTGTCGCGTTTCGTGCGGTTTGTGAGTAGCCGGTGGCCCATTGGGGGGGGGGGATTATAGGAGGGCAACGCATCTGCGTAACAATCATGCGAATGTCCATGGGCGTTGGTAGTCATCAATAGGCTCCGATATCTCATTTGCCCCCTTATGCTATAAATAAAAAAAATGTAGGTGAATTGGGCTGGCATGACCGGGGAGGTACCTCTCGCGTGCTTGATACCCGCGTAAAGTGTCGGCTGTGTTGTCGCGCTTCGTGCGGTGTCTAAGTATCCGGTGGCCCATGGAGGAGGAGTAGAAAAGAGGACAACGCCAAATGCGATAACCTCTATGCGGATGTCTATGGGCGTCAGTAGACATGAAAATGGTTCCAACTGCTCGTTTGCCCCCTTATTAATGTAATTGTTGACGTTCAAAAAAAGTAATTTATAGAATTTTATTTTAAATATTTTTTTTTTCATTTTCATTTTATACTGCTTATTAAAAAAATCAGACTTACAGAGTGTATGAGTCGTATGATGAGCTAAGATGTCCCGCGACGAAACTCTCTTTAAATATAGAAGCTTCAACTTGCTGAAGGAATAACTTATTAAAGGAAGCTGTTTCGTTAAGCATATTCAATGTTGTACAAGAGGATTCAGTGCGAATAGTATTGCAGCATTACAGACGAACACGTCGTCACCAAGAAGGTAGATACGGATCGCGATCGTCCAACATCCATACATCTGATATAAATCTCTAAGGAATCTACACTTTTATGTTTTCTATACAATTCAATACCTACTTTATAAGCTCGTTAAAATAAAAAGTGTAAACCTTACCAAACAAAATACAAGTAAATAAGGCACATTTTAGGAAAATCCGAAGTACAAAAACATAAACAATCTGTCGTAATATAAATAAGATCTAAAAATAATAATTAATTAAATATACCAAACAAACAATATATCACAAGAAATTAATAAACCTTTTTGCTTACTAATTAATTAAATTAATGATTCAATGGAAAAAGCTATATTAAGCAAACTCTCCTATTGGAATTAATTAGATTGAAGTAGGTATTCAATGATTTGTTATGAAAGGTTGATGAAAGCGAGAGGTATTAAATAAAACCACTTATTTAGTGTATAATTTCCAGGGTACACAACAAAAATCTGATCAATCGTTTATGCACAGAATTTTTTTTAAAGTTTTTCTCACTTCGCACACGGCCGCCGGGGTCATTCACTCCGTGCGAGGTTGCCGCTGTGGCACGTGCCGGTACAAAGCATGATTACATTTTTTTGGCTATTCAACTTGTTTGAAAAAAGTATTTTGGTATACTTGTGGTAAACTTTTTTTAATAGTTTCGGATTTACTGTAGGCTTATAGTTTATGTGGTTTAATTTAATGCCTCTCTCCTTTATCAACCTTGTATACTTCAGCCATTTGCTAAAAATAAACAAACGACGAACGTGAAAACATATACGTCAGTTTTCAGTAAGAGATAGTGCCAGGCTGCGTGCATGCATGCGGCCGGCTGGGGCCGGTACGACCGGGAGGTACCTCTCACTTACAAGATACCGACTCAAAGTGTCACCTGTGCTATCGATTTTTTTGTAGTGAGTAAGTAACCGGTGGCCCATGGAGGAGGGAGTCGGAAAGAGGGCAACGCATTTGTATAGCCTTTATGCGGATGTCCATGGGTGTCGGAGTGATGAAAATGGCTCAGACTGCTCGTTTGCTTTCTATACTATAAAAACAGCTATGCCAGTAGATACTAGGTATATGAGAGAATTATATAATCTCAGTCGTATCAAATGATACAAATTCACAAATAATTTTTGGTTTCTACTGATGTCGAAAAGCTAAAAGTTTTTGCTTAAAAAATGTAAATCCATAATGGCTTAAGTTCGGTTATAATTTTTGATATGAATTATTGTTAATGTAATAGAGCTGTGGATTTAATAATTATATAAATACGACTCTTAAATATATACATATACTTACTAGCTGACCAAGCCAAGAGTTGCTGTGGGTAAAAAATTATATTGCGGCTATTATCCTTATAAAATATTATAGCCTTTCGTTACAGTTAGAAAAAGTTACATATACGTAATTTTTTTTAAATCGGTTCATTATTATAGGAGTCAATTTACATTAAGATATATTTGACAGACAAAACCGCGGTATCAGCTACTGTATCGACAACATTCAGCCTGCCGGACGCATTTAACTATTACCCAGCAATTTAACTTCAGCGCATCATTAAGTAACGCAACAGGCAATTCGTAGCCGAAGGAGGAAACTGGAATAAATGTAAAGGAATTTTCTTACATCTGGGTCACGTTCCCTGAAGCTAAGCACGGAGGCTGTACGAAGTAATGCCTCGTAATCTACTTTTAAATACACATTTGTGTTTCCCGGCCGTAATGAATGGGGAATTGCCGGTCTACTTCTTGACTACACTTCAAAATTTTCCTTACGGCCCGATGTTTTCTTTACTGCACTTCAAAATTTCTTTACCCCACTTCAAATTACATTTCTTGTTACAGGAGCTCCGCTGTAATTCAGAATTATGCGCGTCAAATACAAATGGATGCTAATTAGTTTATTTTACCATTTCAGGTGCTTAGTGTGATTGGCGTATCTTCTTTAAGGTGTGTTACTAATGTAAGATGTATCACGCTGAATTGAAGCGGAGTTGGACCGGCAAGACGGTAGGTACCTCTCGCTCACATTATTACAGTTTGTGAGTGGCGGTGGCCCATTTAGGGAAGAGGAGAAGGAGGACAACGCATCTTCATATACGAGTGTTGGTGAATTGGCGGCAGTAGTAAATAAACGGCTTCTGTTGTTTGTCCCCCAATGTCTTACAAAAATGTTAATTATCTAGATTTTTAGGTAGTAGTTGACTTTAAACTAAATTTACCTTCATTACTACTTTTCAAGATCAAACTACTGCGAAAAAAGGGGAACAAATCAGGTTGTACATTTTTAAATAAGAATATCTAACATTTTTCTAACAAAAAAATGAACATTGTTAAATTAAGTTAATGAAAATCTCGCACAAGATAACGTTTTTCTTCTCAGACTGGAAAAATAATTTATATAAAAATTGCTTGAAAATCGTAGATATTTAGTGGATATTTTTTTTAATTAAATATCATTATTTACTGCCGTACTTTTTATTGAAAGAGGCAAATTAACAATCTGTTAATTTGCTAAATTGAATTGAATTTGGTAAATTCCTAAATATCCACGCAGTCTTAAGTTTTGCGTACCTGCACCTCACTCGTCTCCTCCATACTTCTTAAAATTGTAATTGCATTCAGTAAATTAACATCAAACTCTGACTTACTAAATAAAAAAGACAAATATTAAGTGAGGTGGACATAATCTGGTACCTACCTATAAGGAATCGGCATATAATATATTATATAATCAAGCACAATGTAATAATTATAAAAAGAAAAAACACCTGAATATGATGGCAAGTAAAGATACGAAATACGAACCTGTAGATGTATAACATTTTACAATGAAGGAATAAAAAAGTAGTATTCAGTCATAGTTAAGAAACGCTGCTGCAACTATAATGTCTCACGGCTTACTAGACACTATTATTATTGTGGCTGAAATCAGTAGAACCTTACACAATAAATAATTTTCGAATACGCGCCAAAGGTTGGCTGCACCTAGCTCACTATCACTCCTTTCATCTGTACTTCCTTTACAAAACCTAGACATTGAATATAATTTAAAGGGGAGGGTCCTTTTGATGTCCCAGCTACTCAGCGAACGGGGAGTCAAACACTTGTACTCCGATGCACCCCTGTAGGGGCTACATTACGGTCTAACAAAAGGTGAAATTCTGAAAGCGAAATAATACCGTCGTATCTTACGAATCAGAACAATCAGTGGCCATTACCTAAAAGCACCGTTTGTCCAAAAGTACACGCTTAGTTAGGTGGCAAATGTAGTTTTGAAAATCTCTCATCTCAATAGCGATTACGAGGGTCTAGTATCGAACCATAGACTTAGTACTTTTTATTAAGTCTATGTATCGAACAACAAAGCAATTTATTCTATTAGGCTATTAAGCTGTTTGTGTTTTTCTCTCTCTTCATAAGAAATAAAGGTGTACGGTATGAAAAAATCTGATGAGATAGTGTGAAAAGCTTATCGAGCGTGACGCTTTACAGCGCTTACATCGCTTACGACTCTTGCGCGCCTTTCACTTACGTATC
Source organism: Calycopis cecrops (assembly GCA_001625245.1). Lineage (NCBI taxonomy): Eukaryota > Metazoa > Arthropoda > Insecta > Lepidoptera > Lycaenidae > Calycopis > Calycopis cecrops. Next base: position 363,120 of record LUGF01024867.1, read on the forward strand.
GTGTTCGTACTTTAGGAGTAAGCTCAAGTCCCGTGTAGCTTATACAAAGCTTTTTTTTTATTTATTGATCGAGTCATCAACGTTTTTAAAACCATTTTTAAACCGTTTTTAAAGTTTAATATTATAACCTACAGTTTATGTTAATAGTTTTTTTTTTATGGTATAGGAGGGCAAACGAGCAGTCGGAGCCATTATCTATACAGATGCGATGCCTCCTCTCTCTTCCCACCTCCATGGGTCACCGGCTACTTACACACCGCACGAAACGCGACAGAACAGCTGTCACTTTACATCGGTCTCGTGTAAGCGAGTTTACCGGTTTAATACTTTTCGTTAGACGTTTTCATGTTGAATTCGGTATCAATTTTATTTTTTGTCTATAGAATATATTTAAAGCTACAATATTGTAGAAAAAATATTTATTTTTCGTAATTAATTACAAATATGTTTTTCCTTTTCATTTTTCATCTGCTGCAACTGGTAACCATAAAATTCGGTACATACCAGAGATATTGATTAAATTAAAAACTACGTAAAAGAGAAACTCGTCAAAATTATTTTATTTTCAACCGGATTTTCTCATTTTTTGTAATCATGGAATGTATAACTAATGAAATAAAATTGGCTAGTTTCAAAATTGATGACCATGAATATCGAAATTATTTCAATGACAGGACAAAAATCGTAAAAAGCGAAAAT
>LUGF01024867.1:378472-395105 GCA_001625245.1 Calycopis cecrops
AGTAACAGCTGTGCTATCGCGTTTCGAGTGGTATGTAAGTAGCCGGTGGCCCAATGAGGGGGAGGAGGTAGGAGGGCAACGAATCTGCGGATATTGGGATATCTATGGTCGTCGGTAGTCATGAAGTTGGCTACGACGGCCGGTTTACCCTCTTATAGTATAAAAAATATAGTAAAAGATGTATTGTAGCTGAGTGGGGCTGGCACAGCTGGGGAAGTAACTCTTGTTCACAACGATCATGAAATGATGGTATGTTATCGTTTCTTGGACGTACAGACAGAACATGAGAGAGTAATGTACCTATATGGGAAAGCAACAATAATCTGAATATATTCTCTATGCATAAAATGCGAATTTCTGTTAAAATTATTTATATTTAGCAGAAAATACAAATATGTATGTTCACTAATACTTGTTTGAGACTTTCGTGTTTATTATACATATTGTAATTACTTTACGGGTTTTACTTTACGGGTCGGCTCGGGACCACGGCTGGTGTAACCCAGTCGAAAAGTCGGGCAAAGGTATATATTTTGGCCTTTAATTTTTACCGTGTTAAAACCCGTAAAGTAATTACAATATATGTATGTTCACTGACTATAATGTCATCTTTATGATACCTAACCCATCGCGGGTCATGTACTCATCAGGTAAAAGAAAAGTTAAGAAGTACATTAGTTCTTAGTATCAACTTGCTATACAAATATGTAACAGTTATCACAGACAAAGGTGTCTATGATATGTTACTCGAGATATTATGAACGCATTTACTGTCCTATGTCACACACGGTAATCAAAAATATCAATACATAAAAATCAATAATAATTACAAATTAATAGACATAAAATAAATGTTATATGATAATTTTTCACCCATTACAAAAGAGATAAAATTTAAAAGGCAATTTATAAATTAAGGGCTGTCTCAAATAAATTCATAAAACCTTTTATAAAGTGTCTCCGGAGCTCTCTCGGTGATTCCAGTTATAGCCACGGAACTGAAAATCGATGAGGTCCGGATTCACCGTCATTAATGTTAATTTGTGTGGTCGGGAGTACGAAATAGCCCCAGCAACTCTTAAGAATGTTTACTCGCTCTATACTTTATAGATTCACGTGTATTATAATTAGAATTTTTAAAATAAATGCGAAAGTGTATATGCACTTTTCCTAGTCGTTTGCGCAATAATTACCCGCAACTTTTAAGATTCGTTACTCGCTCTATACCTCATAGATTCACGTATAATAATAATTAGAGTTTCTATATTATATGCGAAAGTGTATACGTACTTTTCCTATTCTTATGAGCAATAATTACCCGGAACTCTTAAAAATCGTTAGTTGCTCTATATTACTACATAGATTCACGTACCTTTTAAAACTAGAAGTTGCTAGGAATAAATTCCACGAATATAATAAATGCGAAAGTGTTAATATAGGCACGTTTATTATTCTTTTCCACGCAAAAACTAACTTAAACTTTTGAGGATCGTTAGTCGCTCTATATTCATATTACATTCAAAACTTCAAACTAGACATTGCTAAAATTAATTAATTCTTTTATTATTGTAAATGCGAAAGTTTGTGTGCTATTATTTCACTGGAAAATACAGAACGGCTTCATGTCGTGGCAGTAGACGAGTATCAACTTGTAGGCTTTTTATTTAACTTTCAAAACAACTAGATAAGATATTTATGCACGAAAAATATTTTGTAAAAGCTTTCTAATTGTTGTCAAATATCATAGCAATGTCTGAGTTGAAATCTTTTAATAAAGCAAAGCAGCGTCATGCAAATAAGATGGCGACCTAAAAAATAATCACTAACTTACTAAAAAAACTAAAATTCAACATCAAAGGTCTCCTAGGTGCGTTTGACATCTTATCTTTTCCAAAAGTATAGATAGATAAAATTTATCATTAGTGAAGTTAAGATATTATGCCTGGTTTCCCCAAGAAACTTTCATATCTCACATCACCCCTTTAATTTTGATTATAGCATGTAAGATTTAAATTGACGTTTATAACTATATCTAATATTACAAATATGAAGATTGTACAACTGACATAGTAAGTTATTATTTCATACATATTCACATCTCTCATCATTTGAATTTAATGCATTTTTTCATCGCCTATTTTAAATATAGTTTGAGAAACCGTTCTAAGGATTTGGTTTTAGTGTAATGAGTGATCACAGAGAAATTAGGTTTTATAAACCCAATTCTTGGTTTTCCACAGGAAAACATGAAGATCAGAATTGGGTTTACGCTCTAGATTCTATAACCACCATTTTGGGTAACTAACTGGTAGTGGGGAAGCAGAAATTGGCAATGTGATTATCACGAAGATGGGGTATGGAATGGTCTTGTACTGACTAGTTTATTAAGGTTGTACCAGGTGGTTCTGCATTGGAAATCTTTCAGCTAATGATGATGGTAGTGTGTGTTTTCAAAGACCGCGGAGAAACATTTCTAATTACCCTTACCAATCGATGCGCACCTACACTCGCTTAGAACTCAATACTGAAAATGTATTTAAACTCGCTACAATACACATTTCAAAAACTTGCTAAGGTCAAAGGTGATGAGAGTTATGAATGATTTGTAACTCTATTTTTTTCGTTTTTAACTTATGCTATGGATGCACAGAACAGTTCAATACATCTTCATCGGATTGCAATTAGTGCTAGATTTGGAGACTGGATTTGGGGTCGAAAAGGGGACCGTCCATATTCTGACGCAGATGGGGAAGAAGCATTCTAAAATGAGAATGTTTTAGTTAATTTAACTTTTATTATCATATCCAGAAAGACCGTGTCCCTCATCCTCCCACTATGCCAGAGCCAGATCGTGCGTTAACTAAAATGTCCTCGGCACTATCATGAATAAATGGCCCATGGAGAGTATCATAACCAGGGGGGAACTCAATACCTACTCATCTTCACACCAGATCCCTTATGCGGCAGGGAGTTAGTGCCGAGTGCCATAAATCACGACCCTTACATTAATTACTCTCCAGCTTCCTCCATATTCATGCACACAAACACCGTTTTCTTTATAGCATAGGAGGCAAACGAGCAATTGGGCCACCTGATGTAAAGTGATTACCAACTCCCATAGACATCCGTAAAACCAGTGGTCTAACAGATGTGTTACCGACCTTTGAGGAAAGAATAAGCTCTTTTCTTGAAGATCCTTTTTTTTCTATAGTTGTTGCCTTTGGACAGAACTGAATCAATCTAACCATGGTATGTTAGTTTTAATGTGCCTACCTCAGCACCTTAATACTTCCACATTTTTTTTATGGTATACGGGGGCAAACGAACAATCGGAGCCATCTTTATAACTACCGACGTCCATGGATAGAGGTTATACAGATGCGATGTTCTACTCCGTCTTCCTTCCTCCACGGGCCACTTACACGCCACACGAAGCGACAGCATTCACATTGTATTGTATCTTTCATCTGCCACAACTGATAACTCTCTAACGATTTTATATTACATTAAACCGCAAAAACGTTCAGTCAGATAAGGCTTTATAATATTTTATTTGAAGGAAATATAAGAAATATTCATGAACACGTACTGAAAGGAATTGACTTTGAACAAAAGATCTGAAGTGGAAAAAAAATATCTCAAACGTCAAATGTGATGGGTCCATCTTCGCGGGTGGCTGGACTGCGGGTATCGGTTGGATTGCGTTTGATCAGTCCATCGCATGTCATATAATATTTATCTCAAATACTGTATCGCTATATTCGGCTTGCGAAGTCATGAAAGTAAAATCATATTATATATAAAAGGCAATATAAAATTCAATAGTAGCAAAACATAGCTTATGTTCTTTCTTGATAATGGAGTTTTATTCTATCTAGTTTCTATTAGTGAGAAAATGGTTTTTTTTTTGTAGCGTAATAGGGCAAACGAGCAATCGAAGCCATTTCTATGACTACCACCCAAATAATAACCACCCAACATACAAATAGACATCCGCTATACTAGACCGCTAGACTATACAGATGCGTTGCCCCCCTTACTCCTCCGCACTCGTCTACTTTCACACCACACGAAACGCGACAGCACAGCTGTCACTTTACGCCGCTCTCGATAAGCGAGAGGTAACTCTCCGGTCATCCCGGCCCAATTCGGCTACATTCATGCAGTGTGGCACTACTTCTAACTAAAAAAAAATTAAAATTTAATTCTAAATTCGGTCCAGAGGTGAAGCCTATTCCATACTTTCCAATTTCAAATCTCTCCTCTTTGTATAGTAATATAGATATAGAAGATTATAATAATAAATAAAATAAAATAAAAACCATTTATTTTGGACCACAAAAATCCATATTGTGTTAGTGAGAAGCTTATAACTATGTTAGTGTCTTATAACTAGGTTAGTAGATGTCTCAAATCAATGTTAGTATCATATAACTATGTTAGTAACTTATGACTATGTTAGTAAGTATCATAATATAAACTATCGTGTAGTTGTTGGAGGCCAGGTGTAGATAAGCGACAGAACTTTAAGCTGAGCAGATCGAGGACGACACGAGCCCTCGCTGAGGTACGAGTAAGTGGGTCAGAACAATGAACGTAACTCTTAATACACGCTGTACTGCGTTATTTATGTTAATAATTACGACGCATTAGCTCTGGATATAATACAGGGATAAGTTATAATCATCATCATCCATACAAAGGATAAGTTATATTGAACAACACTAATGGCAGAATTACGAAAGTGCGTTCGGACACAAAACAGTATTGTTGTTTTGATTATCAAACATTGTTTATACGAGGTTGACAGAAGCGAGAGGCGTTAAATTAAACTACATATAGGTACTTTAAGTGCCTACAGTTGATCCGAAACTATTTAAAAAAGTCTACAAGTATACGAAAATACTTTTTTCAAAGAAGGTAAATAGCGAAAAAATGCAATTATGCTTTGTACCGGGAGGGTACAGCGAGCGGCAACTTCGGGGTGAATGACCCCGGCTGCCCATAGTCGCGATCAGGTGACAAAACAGCGTTTACAAATACGTAATAGTAGTTTATGCAACTGTCATATTATAAAGAAGGGTATTAAATCACGAGTGTTTTAATACCCGTGTTATATGCAGTTGCATACACTACTTTATCTTCACTAATACAATTAATCAAATAAACAAACATTGCGAAACATTAAATTCACGCGTATTGCCCCATTCGTTGTTGAACCGACTCAGACAAATAGTCTCACAGTACTCAGAAAAATAGCTCAGACAACAAAAAACTCAATTTAAGCAATTTGACATGATGTTATAATATCCAAATCGATATCGTAAAATAACACTGTGTGAGAGCGAGAGAGAGAGAGAGAGTGGTGAGAGAGCCTTATTTCAAAATCCTAACAGCGCGCGTTCGCTCCTGATTGGCCCTGCGCGCGCTGCACCTGCGCCCTCATTGGTTCAATGCCAGCTTGCAAAGGATTTGCGAGAAAGAGACAAAGCTCTACAAAAAAATGAAAGCAAAAATGAACGCCACAGACAACGAATAATCTACTGTTTAGTAGAAATTTAAAAGTAAAGTCATGTGATTTTTTCACATTATATTTCAACATTGAAGCTAGTATTTTATTAACATTGAATTATAAAAAGTATATATTTACGCGCCGCAATTTTCGCAATCATATTAAAGTATTTAATAAAATTATTTATCTTCAAGAACAATTACATTTTAAATCGTCGGTCAAGCAGTCGTCGCCTCGTCGGTCAAACAGTCGTCGCCTCGTCGGTCAAGCAGTCATCGCCTCGTCGCGGGTCAAACAGGCGTCGCCTCGTCGGTCAAGCAGTCGTCGCCTCGTCGGTCAAACAGGCGTCGGTTCGATGTGACAATATACGTACCTACGCGTGAATTTAATGTTTCGCAATGTTATTAATTGATTAATTGCATTAGTGAAGATAAAGTAGTGTATGCAACTGCATATAACACGGGTATTAAAACACTCGTTAACTATTTTGAAACTCGCTTCACTCGTTTCAAAAACTCACACTCGTGGTTTAATACCCTTCATTATATGACAGTTGCATAAACTACTATTATCTACACTAATGTTGTAACATTCTACTTATGTTTCCAATACTTGACTTATAATAACTACTGTTATAGTTTAGAAAACAAAAAACTCAATTGACATGATGTTATAATATCCAAATCGATATCGTAAAATCTCATTATAACACTGTGTGAGAGCAAGAGGGAGAGAAAAAGTGGTGAGAGAGCCTTATGTCAAAATCCATAACAGCGCGCGCTCGCACCTGATTGGCCCAGCGCGCGCTGCAGCTGCGCTCACATTGGTTAGATTTTAATGACCACAAGTTCACTGCGACAGTATATTATACGCCTGAATTTAATGTTTCGCAATGTTTTGTTAATTGATTAATTGCATTAGTGAAGATAAAGCAGTGTATGCAACTGCATATAACACTGGTATTAAAACACTCGTGTTACTATTTTGAAACTCGCGTTCGCTCGTTTCATAAACTCACACTCGAGTTTTAATACTCTTCATTATACGACAGTTGCATAAACTACTATATTTTAAGACATTAGACGGCTATAATTTTTCAACATTTAACATTATAATATTGAAAAACAAAATCTAATCTAATAATTTCCAAACATATATTACATGCCCAGTATAATATGTATAGGCGCGATGTCAATAATCTATTCTATCTGACGACACCACATACATTAAAACTCGTCAAGCCTTTCTGGCTTTAGAGGGGAATATAGAAATTTGTATACAGATTACAGATACATTACAAATACGCTAGAGAAACTTTCTCTTCAACAGCCCTACAGGAAGATATAGTGACTAACGAGATTCGAACCAGTGGTCCTCTTGTGTGGGTAATGACAGACTTACTACCCACGTACTATAATTCTTGCTCTTCTCATATTAATTCTCCCATGATTGCAAGTAAACTTCCTAAAATCCAAATCAAATATCAAATCATAAATCTTTACAAAAGAATCCCCCTTTTCCAATTATCTCGACCAAAATCGCTCGTAATCCAGCCACTAGATAAATATCACTCAGCTCACTATCCAATCGTGTCACGTTCTAATAAAAGGGCTCCGTGTCGGAATATCAGTTTCGTTTGAGCTGAAAAAATTCACCACGATCCGTGTGAGCTGAAAAAATTCACTGTATAGGTGAGCTGTATTAATAGCGTTACATTTCTCATTTCAGACACGCGCCGGTACAGCTGAGATGTGAAATAGTGGACGTTCAGCAATTTATAACGTTTTCACATAAATATCATACAGCTCAATTTGTTTTATGTAACATCCTAAACACTAAACTGAGTGAATCTAATTTACTTGGAGAACCCATTCTGAATATTTATGTACTTTAATATTATGTATACTCGATCGCGTCAAGGGTAGAATAGTTTTATTTGAGTGTCAGTATGTATGTGTTTTTTTTCATGCTTCCTTTTAAAAAAATAGTATTTCATTGTTGAATTGTACAACTTGAATGTCTATAGATTTATTTGAGTGTCAGTATGTATGTTTAGAAAGAGGTAGTGCCACGCTGCATGCTTGCATGCAGCCGAATTGGGCCGGCGCGACCGGGGAGGTAACTCTCGCTTACACGAGACCGGCGTGAAGTGACAGCTGTGTTGTCGCGTTTCGTGCGGTGTGTAAGTAGCCGGTGGTCCACGGAGGTGGGAGGAGAAAGGGGGGCAGCGCATCTGTAGTCTATGCAGATGTCTATGGGCGTCGGTAGTCATGAAAATGGCTACAACTGCTCGTTTGCCCTTCTATACCATAAAAAAAAAAAAAAAAAAATGTGTTTTTTTTCATGCTTCCTTTTAAAAAAACAGTATTTCGTTATTGAATAATCAAAACTGAAAAAATAAAAAATAAAATAGTTATTGAATAAATCTGTACAAGATTGAATGTCTTAATGAATCTTATATGATATAATGTTAAAATGAGTACATTAAAATATTTCAAGCAACCACGGGCAATTTTTGATCCGCCCTCAAAACTTATTTGTGAGTGTCGTACCAAAGCAAGAATTCACCCTATTCGAGGTAACCCGACCGGATATCTTATAACGGTTTGGTTTCAGAATGGCCTAGATCTAGGACGTTTACGACCGTCTGAAGTTCAAAAGACTAAAAGACTAAAGACTCCCTATTGCCCACCTATGGTATAAAAAATCCATGTTCATGATTTACCAGGCTCTCAGAAACTTTGTGGAGTTCGACAATTTACGAGTATAGGCAGGTGCAGATAATATCAGTTGAATATGTTAGTTATGGAAAATACTAGAGCATTAATCTTGATACTCGCAATAATTTCTAATTTATTAGTTCCACGCAGGTATATGGGTTTAATGTATCATCATTAATATATTGATATATTGGAACGTAAATTAGAATTCTGTTATGGCACTATCATTTTCAATTCATGGCTATTACAGATGCTTCTAGGAAATATAATTACTTGCATCTGATGCTTATATTATTTTTGTTGAATGTAGATACATAAACAGAGATAATCCTTTAGAGAGATAAGCACGCCTGTATACTTTTCTTCTAACAGTATTAAGTAATTTTTGAAATTTTCATGTACATAAAGAATAAATAAATAAATAAACATATGCCAGGTTGTGTAGATGCATTGTTATCCTTTGGATATCTTATAAACCGAATTAAAATTAGTATCGAGTATCATATGAGTATTGCATAAGGGCAGTACCTCTTACTTGTAACCGAATATAATATGATTATTTCAACTAATTTGTATCGGTTGCAACCCTAAACAAGAAACCCCAACAAGAACTCTACTTTTTTTATTTTAAATATCGGTAATAAGATTATAAGTTAAAAGAAAAAACTTATACAAAGAAACTGGTAAAATACGTACACCCAAAAAATATATTATTACAGATGTCAATGGGTGTCGGTAATTATGAAAATGGCTCCAACTGCGCATTTGCCCTCTCATATTATTTAAATAAAGTGTCATTATGCAGTCCGGAAGAACAAAAGCCACGCACATCAATGTGATCTTGTTCTACAGATTAAAATAGGGATGCGCCACTAATTGAAGAGTAAAAGAAAAGTAGAAATCAATAGTTGTCCTAACAGGATTACTGTCTTGACCTTTCGCGGACCCGGTGTTAAGGAGCACGTACACGGACTATAAGGTTCTATCTGCTTGTAATTCTATTTCAAGTCAGATCATTCTAGAGCTCTATTTTCAAATATTTAAATTGATATTTCGTATTCTATTTCATGTCACAGATCATTCTAGAGAATTCTATTTGTGAATAATTAAATTGATATTTCGAAAATAGAATAGCAATTTGTTTTCAAGTGTTAGTTTTTTTTTTATAGCAAATAATCAGTTGGGTCACCTGATGTTAGGTGATCACCAACGTCCAGACACATCTGTAACACCTCATGTCTAATAGATGCGTTGCCGGCCTTTGAGAGAAAAACAAGCTCTTTTCTTGAAGATCCCTTGGTAGTATCGGTGCGGAAATATCTAAATTTCTGTTAGTTAACTAAGTTGTATTGAGGAATTTAAGTACAGATAAAAAATATATTTTATCTGCTTGTACCTATATATTCTTTTGCCAACGATATCCCTTCAGACCCTTCTTTCCCAAAAGGTGCGATATCACCCCCTTACAGGCGCTAGAGGCCTAGAAAAGGGATGGAATGGAGGTTTTCAAATAAAAGATTCTTTTAATATAGTAAAATTGCATTATTATTTCTTTTCTCGTAAGAAGACTTGTTTATAATTTAGATTTAAATTACAAACGGATTAACATGTTATTTAGTTTTTAAGGTGGAAAAAGGTGGGCGCTACGTAATAAATAAATTTAAAAGTGGGCGTCAGACGAAATAAAGTTTGGGAACCTCTTCTTTCGATTCTAGAGAATTCTATTATCGAATAAAATTTCAAATTGGTGTTTCGGTAATAGAATTGCTTTACCTTTTTATTGAATATAAACTATATAAAGGGAGTAGGATTTACATCATCATCATCATCATCATCATCATCATCATCATCATCATCATCATCATCATCATCACCATCATCATCATCATCATCATCATCATCATCATCATCATCATCATCATCATCACCATCATCATCATCATCATCATCATCATCATCATCATCATCATCATCCGAAGGACCTCCACTGCTGGACACAGGCTCCATAGGGCTTAAGATGCCATGTATGTATAATAAATATAATTGTGTTACTGAGATTATACTGTGCAGAATTCGATTTTGGAATTAAATTTAAATTTCATATTTTGAAAATAGGAATTGCTTTTCGTTTTTAATTGCATATATTATTGTACAGTGGTTTTTTATAGTATAGGGCGCAAACGAGCAGCGGAAATTTTAAGCCGGTGTCGTGTAAGGGAGAGGTTTTTCCCCGGTCGTGCCAGCCTATATTCGGCTGCATGCAAGCATGGATGGCACTATCTTGCCTTATCAGCGAGTGTCAAACCCGCTTTGACAACAACATCTCTCGTGACAGTCCAATGAGGAAAGACTATCTCGCATATTTTATAATAAAATATAAAATAATTCCACAGGGAAAACTATTGGAGTGGAATCATAATTCTTTGTTATGTTTTAAAAAGAATACAACCATCTTTTGTTTGAAGCAATCTGAGTGATTTATTTTGCATTCTACTGTGCAGTTGCAATACATTTTCTTGTATTATTTATGCTTTCTGCATATAAATGCAAAGGTAAGCGTACAAATCTCGAATAAAAATCATGTTATGTTTTGTTATGCATTTCCGAGTAGATTTATACTTTTGAACAATGTACGAGAGTAGATATGAGGGTCATCAATTTTGATTATATTGCGTTCTTTACTAGACAGTTTAGGAGATAGGCATTTATTCGCTCTCGTTTGCTTCAAAAAAGACATTAGAAGCACTTATTGGGACAAAATTATTACGTATAATATATGTCTTGGAATTTTGAATAATTCAATAGAATTTTAAACAAGCATGTATTAACGTACATTAATTGAAGATTCCTTGATCGTTAGAAACGTTAACAGGCAATCACAGAACATCGAAAAGGTTTGAATTGAAAAAATTAAAAAGTAATTAAAGAATTTGCACGAAAAAGGTTTTAATAGGCTTCATCAGAAAACATCACGAACTGAGAACAAAATGTTATCAAGCCCATTACAGTTAAATAAGTTGAGTGACAATTGTCTAGTGTATATCGAATCTGTGTAATAAGTTGTTACTAGCACAAGGGGTAGACGTGCCGACGAAGCCTTTTCACGACAACCGACCCCCATAAACTTTCCCAAAGATGCATTTTATACCATACTCCCCTAGCCCCGACAGAGTTTTACATAACGTATGAAATGCGACAGCATAGCTGTCAATATAAGCGTATCTTATGTGAGCGAGGGTTGCCAAATAGAGCCACACACACACACTAACACACACACACTTACACACCACAAATCTGTCGGTGGTACACTGGATAAACAGTACCTTCTATAATGTGTTTAAAAATATGTCTTACACAAACTACCGTTACTTTAGAAAGATATCCATATTGGTTTCAACGGATGGCTGACGGTAGTCGGCAATTTCGTGATCAATGCCCGTAGATTCCTTCCTTTTTCCCCCTTCTAATGGGCAACTAAAAAATCACAAACTGCAGAAAACGATATACATTTTCTTTTAATTATTTAGTAAGCCACAAAAATCCTCGAACACGTAGAATAATGATGGCAAAATAAAAAACAACTCATTAATGTTGTTTTAAAACGATAAAGCACAAGGGTACAGTCTGATATAATTACACTCGCGATATTACATTGGCAGTAAGTACACGACCTGTTCAAAGTTACCAACCGCCAAGTGTCCGCGTCTGCTACGTGCAATGATAATGTCGTGGATATGAAACTTCCATGTTGCCAGTGAGTTTCAAGTGTTGTCATGTTATACTGTAATGTATGCTAGTAAACAGTTTGTTGTGTTGAAGACCAAGCTTAATATACAAATTAATAGATAGCTTGCTATTGCGTTGCAGCTGAATCGGAAATCAATCTTAGAAGCGGCGACCAGCGTCTTAGACGCTTTTTAAACGTTGAATGCAGCGATTAGACGCGGGGGCGCACACTTGAAGACGTCAGACGCGGTGAATTAGACGCTAATATATGTCAATTAACTAACGGGAAAGTCGCACGACTCTCCTGCGATCGGTCGTAGAAAGTCGCTAAATAGTGCGACTGCATCGCGACAATCGCAAAATCTCCAGTCGCCGCGTCTCAAAATCGCGTGTATGTAGCGGCTCTAATCTCTCGCATCCTTCTCTCGCTCATATAATACAGCCTTATATGTGACGGCCGGCATATTTGAAGCGACTGGTAGCAGGTGATCTTTCTAATTTGTAAAGAAATCTAGAACAACGTACTAACAAATTTTCACATTTATAATAGGTATGAATAGGACTGAGACTTCTAGATTATGAATTTGTAGATAGCTTATAATATATGAGGTGAGTATGCGTGTTGGTCGCTTAAAGTTACATAAAAATTTGTCTGTTACTTTTTATTTAATTGTGATTTTTCTAAGTAGTTCCTTCTTCGATACTGTAAATTGAACTAAGTAAAACAATGAAATATGACTGAAATGAGTAAAACGTTCCCCGTTCAAATATACATTGTATTAATATTAACAGTTCCAAACATTTCGATTTTCATAAGCGCTACGTGTTCTGACACCTGCTCTCGTTCGACAGAAATGTAGGGCAGATGTGTTTTTTAATTTTTTTTTTGTTTTCCTCAGTTGTTATCACAATAAGCCATGAAGGAAGCCCTTTAAAAACTTGTAATGTTTTTCCACGGCAACCTTAAAAGGTTGCCGTGGAAAAACACACAACACAACTCGTTAAAACGAGAAAATGTATTTTTCTAAAGGACATCAAACGTCCCAAAGCTTTTCATTACACAACAAACACTTTCTCATTCTCAACTCATTTTTGTTTAATGTTAAAGAAATTGTTTAAGTGTTCAAAATATATTTCCTTAACACTTTACATAACAGGGGTTAAAGTATGAAATTGCCGTTTTATTGTACTTCGAAAAAAAAAGTTCTTCGTTCTTCGTTTGTAAAGGGTACTTCGAATTGACATAAAACCTTCATGGCTTAAAGATTTTTAAGTGAAACTTTTCTCACAGGCTACATAAGGTAATTCTTCTTTTAAAAACCGGCCAACTGCGAGTCCGACTCGCACACCGAGGGTTCCGTAATTCAAACGTAATGCATGGTTTTCAATTATTGTAACTTTACGCCTGCCGTTTAAGTTGACAAACGTATATAAGCGGTTGCTCATACACATTTAGTAGGCAACGAATTACAGTTATAAGTTGATAATGATTTTTCCAATGATCTACATATACATCACTAGTTTTCAGATTTATTCTTATATATGTGCTATAAGTTCTTACTTCTTGCCAAATTTCACAACTCCAGGTCAACGGGAAGTACCCGATAATTTTTTGGTTTTCGACAAAGTACGTTTTCATACAAAATTTGTGCATAATTGGCTATAACTTTTTATTGCGTTAACTTAGAAGTGTGATTTAACCCCTAAACCCTAAACATTCAGTGATTTTTATCCACCTTAGACAAGAAATACGGATACTTCGAAAATTGGAGTGATTTTTGTATACGAGTTCTGACTCGGAACTAACGCGGCAGAAACAGCTCGCAATATCAATGTTGTGTGTTTGGAGAGGGCACTGCTAATGAACCCACTGTGCGATTTTGGTTTTAACGCTTTCGTGTGTTGAAAAATGGATTCTTTACAGGTCAAACGTGCCCAAAACAAAGCTTAAAAGAAAAGGTTGGTCTCAGCACGTTATTCACTTAATCAAATCAATAAAACAAAAAATATGGAAAATGGGTGGCATGAATTGACTGATCTGCTGGAAGAAACTAGTCTTGAAGTGGTGTTACCTTGTTGAATCCATAGCTTACCAATAAAAAGGTAACGGTAACTGTTTCGAGGCCTCAGCATGGTGTTATTCACTAGCTTTCGCCTATCTGGTACAACAATAATGGCAGATGTCTGTGCAGAACTCCGAACAATGATAGCAAAACTAGCACTAAAATAGACCCGACTCCTGAATCGATCTTCATTGCTCCATTAAATCATTTTAACTCTACAGGAACTACAATTAGAAATAATTCATCAACTCCTGTATTCGCCAGACCCTTCTTCAAAATTAAAAAGAGATATTTCATGATACAATCATGAAACTATATACAGTAATACTTATGTCTAGTCGCCGGCTACTTGTAACAAAGTTAGCCAGTGTAAATACTGAAGCAAACAAGATCATCCCGAACTAAAGCATCAAGTCGAAGTGGCAGTGGGCCAAGAGAACATTTGGCCGGGGGCTGCTCGCTGTTTGCGCTTTGATCGGTGCCATTATAAGGGGGCTATACTCAGCAGTTCTACCTAACAAACTTCACCTATTCAATGCATTTCATTGATTTATTCCTAGTGTTGATATTTCATTGGGCGACCGCATTTAAGAATATATTTTCTTTTTTTATATAGTATATGGGCGCAAACGAGCTGTCGGAGCCGTTTTCATGACTACCGTCTTTATACAGATGCGTTGTCCGATACATACAGATAAACACAAATTCCTATTAGAAGTCTCGAAGTTGAAATCTATAAGTATTTATATGCACTGTTTATGTGGTATTTAACAGTTAAGTATCAAACAGCTACTCGACACTTTAATAGTAATCTATGAAAACAGTCTCTTTTATACAGTGAAGGGCCAGGCTCTAGTAGGTATACAAATCTCATGTCATGTTTTTTTTTTCCAACTCCTACAAAGCATTTCAACCGATTTAATATTATTTTACATAAGTAAACGCAGCTAGCGCCCCGCGGTTTCGCCCGCGTAAATTTCGATCCCGTGGAAAATATAAAATCATCCGTCCCATAGGAACATTTTTTCGGGATAAAAATCCAAGTTACTCTCTATGTGTGTGCCAAATCTCATGGAAATCGGTTCAGCAGTTTTTAAGTAGTAGTAGTAATAGTAAGTAAAGGAGTAACAATCAAACAAACATACAAAGTTTCGCATTTATAATATTAGTAGGATTAAGAAACAGGTAGTTGTGAGCATAACAAGTAAAGATGAAACTTGAAAGATGAAAGAAGAATAGAAAATTACGCTTCTGAAACGTTGTAACTAAGATGGCGTATAATTACCAATAAATAACTAGCTAGAAAAGAAAAATAGTAAAACCAGGTATTTCTCTTAAACAGATAAATATTCATTACAATATTTATTAACATAATTACTACGTTTGAAATAAACTTGGTGATCATACAAAATGAATCCTGACCTACTTACTCGCAAAGGAATAAAACGTAAAGTTTTTTGCAGCTTAGCACAAAACGATTTAATGTTTGATATTAAGGTAGCGGTCGGACCGTCCAAAAAGTTCTTATCGCATTATACAGCATTTTTAAAGTTTTACTCTTTCAAATTCTATATTTAAGTCCAGTATCAAAAATATGAATAGTAAAATCGTATAAAATATTTCGCGCTTGGAAGTAAGGCGCGCCTTCGTGTTTTCTGGCGCGCCTTGCTGTTGAAGGGGAGCTCCATGCTCCACGTGGAGGGGCTGCGGGAGCGGCCAGGCACCGGTGGGTTCGCGGATGAGTGCGAAAGCGTGCCCGTGTACCGTGCAAGTGTCGTACAGTGCAAGGAGAAATCACAGTGGGGATTTAGCCGGTAAGAGTCCGGCATAGCCCAGCTGCTACCCCCCGCACTCATCTGCGTGAGATAGAGGAGTTGGCCACTATTGCGCTCCCAAACCTAATCTGGTTGCGTGACGAGTACTCATAGAAAACGGATGTATTGAATTTCTAAAACGGTACTTAACATCCGAGAAAGGTCATATTTTTCTTCTTTTTGTCATGAGACTTGGTGAGGAAACAAGACTAGTGCTGTAAATCAGAAACAATAATTCTTATATTGACATTACATTAACGCGCTTACGTCGCTTACGTCTCTTGCACATCTTTCACTTCAGAATTATAATAATAATAATTATAATAATATATATTATGAACTTATCACACTACGTTATCGTAGCCCCGTGCTAAGTACCGTAAGGATTTGTGTTACGGGTACTAGACAACGGACATAATATATACAGCGTGAAATTAAAGTCGTCCTCGAAAAGAAAATTTTGAGTTCTATATCAATAACGGAACCTATGTATAATATTAATTTATTTTTTTTATCCGGACTAACGCCCCTGGAGTTTTTCTTGTGGTTTGAGAATCGTGATGAAACTACGCAGTGCGATAGTGTTTTCAAATGTTTTCATTTGATAAATTAAAAAGTGATAGAGATATCTACATTGAAAAATTTAAAAACAATAGATTAAAACGTGTATTGAACAGAGAGCAAGTGAACAGAGAAGTTAATTCATAATCCGTAAGTAAGTTAATTATTTCGTAGATAGATCCGACTTTTAAATATGCCTGAAATACATAAAATTCTGTTATCTCTATCTGATTATCT
>LUGF01024893.1:50314-65920 GCA_001625245.1 Calycopis cecrops
ACCACCCAAGTAGAATATCCTTGTTAATACGTCAGCTCCAACACTTCTTTATTATTTTTCGGAACCTCGCTCTGCTGTTATATATTTTAAATAAGAGTCTAGCGTCCGATGCAACTACGAAGTGTTTTTATTTTTAACCGTAAAAATAATGAGCACACACAAAAACAAAAGGCGAGGTAAAAAAAAAAATTTTCGATGTTACCACATCAGTGAATAATATTCCTAACACAGACATGCACCAAATTACAAGCTCTTAAATAAGACCTTTTAACAAAACAAAAAAAAACCGGTCTTTATTGTGTAGCACGCCGAGCGCACGTCCCTTTTGTACTTCCGGCTTCAATAAACTCAATAACATACTCGGTAAAAAAAAGGAAGGTCTTCAAAGCTAACTAAAGCCCCTATTGAAACTGTTAGGCGTGTTAATATCCATGAAATTAGTTTCGTTAAATGTAATTATTGGATTAATAAAAAAAAACAAAGTTACAATTAAATTATTATTTATTTTTTAAAAATGTTACAAACACATAATTAATTACGTTTTCGAAATGACTGCCACTAGCATTAATGCACCCCAGAGCTCTAAATGACATCCTTTGTGTCGTTCTTCTTATTTCGGAATGGTTTTCCGAAATCTCAGTCGCTGTTGCATCGATCCTTTCTTTTAATTGCTCTCTTGAAATTATCGGCACAGCGTAAATTTTTTGCTTCATGTAGCCCCAAAATTAATAATCCAGTGGCGTTAAATCCGGAAACCTCGGGGGCCATGCCACTGGACTACCCCTGCCGTTCCACCTTCGGTAGTTTTCATTTAAGAACTCTAACAGATTTCAGGAAATCGGTAAGATTTCAGTTTAATGGGTTGCACAGAAATGGTACGGATTTCGTGCTGGATTGCATCGGTTGAAGTAAGGATGTCATTTGGCAGGTGAAAAATGTCTGAATATTTAGAACACACATCATAAAGGGCATCGCGTTCTTCGAAATTTTGCTGTGAGACCCGAAGGAGTTTCAGGACATCCTGAGTTCTGTCTAAACATGAATAATTTGTATCGTAAGATTAGCTATAGTCATAGTCTATGGGGTAAAGATCCAGTTGAAGGTTAGAATTTAAGGTAACTAGATTTTCGGAAGTATTCAAAACCGTGAGATTTACTCGATTATTGCTTTTTACTTTTACTTAACAGTTGGAAACGAACAATATTTCATTTATATGTTGGTCAAGTATAAGACCTTCTTTTACAATAGGATTTACGACGGTAAATTCAATAGTAATTTCATATCGAGCTGGAGTTAGGTAAGTTGGATCAGTAAAAAAAATTCCTTGGAAGTTATATCTCCTTGATACCTCTTGATTTTTTTCTCTCCTATTAGATGTAACAAAATGTTGTCGTACTTGTTCAGCTTCCATGTAAGTAGTAACTGTGTTATCAATTGTGGTAAGATTTGATTGATTTTCTCTCACTTGAGTAGCAATAGGATTCCTTTTTCTTTTAGGTACTGTATCAAAAATTTCGTCATCTTCAGATTCTATATCGGATACAATAAACTTTGAAAGTTTTACCTGCTTGGTAGCTCCTGGCGTCTTCATAACCACCTATTCGAACAACCGTACGTTTTGAAGTTGGCATTTCAAAAATTTTAATATTTCCATCGGTATTTCTAGATGTAGTACACGTTGGTGTATTAAACTGTGAAAACACATTTCTTGAAAACTTACTTCGGGGTGTTGACAACAGTTCAGACACCATTTCAGAATTCAGTGATGTTTCGAGCGCTGGTACTAGATTACTCACAGAAATGTTGTCCAGGGATAATGAATCAGGATCAGTCTTTTTATTCTTATTAATTATTACTTCTAATATACGAAATTCAATTCCCGTTGATGGACTTAAAAAAATTGAACTGGGGTTTTTTGTACTAGATGGTTTGGGATTCGGTAATCTGGAACCACTACTCTGCACAATAATGTTTCTAGCCTCTTTACCTTCTGTCTTTACACCTTTCCCCATAATAAGTTTTTTACGTGAACGTTTCATTATTTATGTATAATTCACCTACTTAGGCGTGACGAATAAAATATTGCGTTCTGTAAAAGCGTATTAACTGAGCACAACACTACGACTAACTGAAGCTCCGCGCGCGCGCACATTCAGTGCGGTACGGGGCTTAGGATACGGACAAATAGTTCCCGTATCGCACTACTGTAAAATAATTATCTTTCTGTGCGTTACGAAAAAATAATTCCCGTATATTTTTATTCGTAAATTTTAATCCACTTCAAGAAAGTACACCGGCAATATAGGCGTCTCTTTTTTACTTGTACGAATACTTGAAAAAGTCACCCCCGCATGGAGTGTAAAACAAGTACAACTAGCTGCCGCACAGAGCAGAACCCAATTACAACCAAATACTTCCCGTAAAGCAGTGAATGTGTTAAAGAGTTAAAGTGTGCATTTTATGCGTACATAAACTTTTAGGTGTGACGTGCATAGACGTAATTTTAGGCGTAGTGGATGGTAACGAGTTGTTGATAAGTTTTGTCAGCCGAGTTCATCGACGGCACTGAAAAGAGATCTTTACGTATCCACCGCTTAGTTCCTCTATCCCATCTTTTGAGAATTAGGCAAGCTACTATAATTAATAAAACCACGACCTGGCTCCCTACTGCGGTACCATAAAATTCGACTCTCTGTTCCAAAGAACTCTGGTTTGCAGAGTTGCACCGTTTTGGGCAATTATTATTTCTTCTTCTTTACTGTATGATTTACCCATTTTAAATAGTTTTTTAGCTGGCGGTTACAATACCTAAAATTACTCGATACACGTCGGCAGCTACAACACCGTCGGTAACTTGTCGAGCCAAGACTTGCCATTTAATCGTGCCATAAGAGCAGCTTTAAGAGATCTATGGAAACGTTCGACTGTTGCATTTGCCTGTGGATGATATGCAGTTGTTCATATATTAGTGATATCTACCTAATAATCTCGTAAGCTGTTAGAACAGCGAGCTTTTAAATTGGCGCCCTTGGTCGCTTGTCAGCTTTACCAGGCACCCATAGTGACAGATCAAATTATAGCAACCGATCCGTCGTTCATCTACTGTAAAGGAAAAGCTCGAAACGACCGGCGTTGGGAAGTTTGCCTAAGCTTTTACAATTCAAACATGTTTGTGCCCACTCCTTAACGTCTATGTTCATTTTTGGCCAAAAGAATTTTTGAGTTACTAATTTTCGCGTAGTTCCACCCTTTTCGTTGGGTGGCTTCTATTATGGATACTTTCAAACGCATTTTGTCTAAATTCTAATGGTATGTGAGGTCTTACAATGTCTGTTGATATATCACAATAGGTCTGTTTGTCGGATGTGGGAAGCTTACATTCTTTTTAAACTTATATTCGAGTTTTTGTCGGTCTTCTTAAGTACCTGTTGAATGTAATTGTCAGATTCTTGTAGTAGTGCGATTTTATCATAATCAAGAGTCGTTGGGCAACATATCGTGTCTATCCGCGATAAGTTATCAGCTACGATGTTATTATATCCGCTGACGTAGTGAATGTCTGTAGTGAATTCGCTTATATATATTGTCGTATTCTGCGAGGCATTTCGTCGGAGTCCTTACCTAATTTACTAAACGCGAACGTAAGTGGTTTATGATCCGTGTACCCGGTAATTTGGCGGTCTTCAAACAGTTTACGAAAGTGTTTAATCGTTATGTATATAGCCAATAATATATGATTAAACGAACTTGCAAAGTGAAGTTCGATCAATATTATATGAGTAAATTTCATGCGAAAATATAACAACATGGTAGTCCTTTTATCCTACAGGCAACACAGCACGTTTAGAAAAGAAAAGTCAATTCTCCCTTCCATTGACAACCTCAGTCTCGCGCCATAACATCTAGCTCATTCTTTAGAGAAAAATCTAGTTACTAACACAAAGGAGGCTGGCGGGTTTCTTAGAGCAGTTTGGCCTGGTCACCTACACAGATCAGATCACAGATTTATGTAAGGTTTCCAATTAGTTTTGTTGATTACGAAGACGTGTATTAATCAATTTTCTTCTAATAACTTGTCTAAAATATTTTATAATCCCTACTAATATTATAAATGCGAATGTAAGTTTGTTTGTTACCCTTTCACGCGAAAACTGCTCAACCGATCATCATGAAATTTTGTACACATGTTCTTGGAGGTATTAGAAGTAACATAGGATAGCTTTTATCCCGAAAAAATGTTCCTGAGGGATGCCATGGAATGATTTTCCACGATATCGAAATTTACGCGGGCGAAGCCGCGGGGCGCAGCTAGTGTTATATAAGTTGACATTTTAGGTTATAGACAAAGATGTCAAAATGACAATCTTGTTAACTGTTTTAGCAATGAAGATATTTATTTTCTTTATTTTACTTAAGAAAATTATTACAACTACTACTAAGCAATTGAATTGCCTACAGAAGATTCTACAATCATACAAATCAGCGTAACCAAGTAATAATCAGATTCCGGGATGGCGCCATAACCTATTTGTCACATGGATTACTACTTACTACTTATACTTCTTATTTTAATATATATTTTATTTATTCACTGTCATAACACAATAATATATTATCTAGAGATTGTGCTGGCGGTCGGATATTGTTTTCATAGCGAGCCCAGCTAAGGTACCAAATAATATGTGATCAAACTAACTTAACAAGTGAAGTTCGATCGATATTATATTAGTACGCTTCATTCGAAGATATTGTAACACATGTAGATGTTCAGAGACAACAAAAAATAAATGAAAACAAATGAAAAGTTTCTCATTTATGAACAAAACTTTTATTTTCGACTAAAGTACATAGTAGGAAAAACCAACTGACTTATACAAGTGTTTAATCATCATTGATCATTGTTAATATCATTAATTTATTAAATTAGGTCTGATGATCTAATATTGATTTGGCAAAGTTACTTTCGTTATCTTCGATAATTGGCCGCTGGTAAAATTTTCCAAATGTTTGCGATGAATTAGTCCAACAGGCTGTTTTCCTAATAGTGTCTAAAGAGATGCCGGACGAATGAGCCGCAGAAGTAGCGGCGTGGCGAGTGCTATGGGAGCTAAATGTCGTAATGTCGATCCCACTCGCACCCATCACCTGTTTTATCCACCTACTGATGGACTGGGCGCTCGCAGGCTTATGAGGACGCTTGTGTGTTAATATCACATTGCTAGTGGACTTAGGTCTCAAATCCTTTGTGACAAATATATAATCCTCGAGTGCAGTCGCTGGACAAATTGCTGTATTGCATTTAAAATACGGTAAATCTAACACTGGTTGTTCGCGTCCAATAGCAGAAGTTTTGATTATGTCACAGATTCCTATTTTTATCCCATGAGGGCCAATTTTAATATTATCTAATATAATTAGCGCAAGAGTTTGTGCTCTATGAGCTGTGCATAACGCCAGAAGAATAACTAGCTTCTTAGCTTTTCTAGCGAAATGTTTCTATTGGAAACCCACTTTTGAACAAAATTTAATACTATCTGAGGGTCCCAGACGTGCTTATATTTTGGGGTGGCAGGTCTTAATTTGTAAGCGCCCCTAAGGAGCCTTTTGACTTGATCATCAGAAATGACCTGACTACCTAATAACAAGGATAGGGCGGAACGGTGATTGTTTAAAGATCCGTAAGCAGCTTCTTTATTAAATTGTTCCGTTAGGAATAACATTACAGACGAGAGACGCGCCTGCAAAGGACTTTCATTGCGTGTACAACAGAACTGCCATCATAGTTTGTAAGTTACGTTGTACTGCAAGATAGTGTTTTTAGAAAGTGATGACATAATCAAGTCCATAGCTAAGTCAGGTGTTCCTCGCGCTGAGAATGCGATCCTGATAGCAGAGCTGCACCCAGGGTAAATTGACGTATCGAGTCGTTCCTGGAAGAAGACGAAGAGGTTTTAATATCTGGACTAAGTAAAATTATATCTCCCTGGACCATTTGTTTTAGTAATGGAAACCAGGGTTGTGATGGCCAATAGGGGAATATTAATAGGCCTCTGGCGTTATCATGACAAACCTTATGTAAGCATTTCAGTACTAGCGGAAACGGAGGAAATGTGTAGAAAAACGTGGATCTCTAATTTAAGGTGAACGCGTCTACTGTTAGTGCGTCCGGGTCTTGCTTCCAAGAAACATAAATTGAACATTTTGCGTTGGTGCGAGAAGCAAAAAGATCTATTTCTGGTGTACCAAATAAGTCTACAATTAACCGATACTCTGAATCGGAGAGCTGCCACTCAATATCTGGATTTATTCTCCTAGACTCCTGGTCAGCTTCTATATTGTCCTTGGTATTAATATACGATGCGAAAAGCCATATGTTTTTCTCCTCGCACCACTACCATATGCTTCTAGTTAATTCATTTAAGTGGGGATATGATATGACATTCGGTTGATATAGCTAAGGGCCGTTGTATTATCAACTCGTATTAAAATATTACAATTACGTTTGTCTCGGGCAAAGCATTTAAGGCCAAAAAATACAGCTAGTAATTCTAAATAATTAATGTGATGTTTAAGCTCACTTTCTGTCCAGCCCCCGTTTGCACGACTATTGTTACAATAAGCTCCCCAACCAGAATTAGATGCATCAGTAAACATTTCTAGATCGTAACTTGAATTAACAAAAGTGTTTGATGCGAATGGAACATTTTTAACCACCATGTTAAGTCCGGTAAAATATCTGCAGACGGCCTAAATTTTTTACTGTGATTATAATGTGCCTGAAGGGCAAGATACTTTTGTCTTTCTAATTTCTTGGTGTAGACCCAACCATATTTAATAGCAGGACAGGCTGAGGTAAGAACGCCATTTAGATGGGCAAACTCTCTAATAGTACAAATAGGTAGACGCATGAACTTTGTTATTAATTGTAAAATCCTATCACGCTTATCCACGGGAAGGGCATTGACATGTCTTGTGTGTTATACATGAATCCTAAGAATTTGCAACATTGTAGAGATTGCAAAGAACTCTTGTTATAATTAATTACGAAACCTAAACAGTTTAATAGCTTAACTGTTTCATTAATATTTTCTAAGCATTGACCATAAGAGTCGCCTATACATAAAATATCATCTAAGTACATTACATTTTTAAATCCGCGGCGTCTTAAATGAGTAACTACTTCTCTCATGACTTCAGTAAAGGTCCGAGGAGCCGAGGACAAACCATATGGCATTGCATTAAATTCGTAAGTATTAGTAAACAACCTTTCATTCTCGTATTGAAATCATAAGTACTTTCGTTGAGATTTTAAAATAGGCACAAGTAGGTACGATTCTTTAATATCGATCGATGGTGGCTAACCAGCCCTGTCTAGGTATTAATTGGGTTGCTGTACTATGCTCCTCCATCTTGAAATGAGATTGTCTAACGTATTTATTTAGTTGTTTAAGATGCAATATAAATCTGTAGCCACCAGTCGATTTTGACGTTAAGAATATGTTTGAAATAAATTGGTCTCTTTGAGGTTTACATAAGGAAATTGCTCCTAAATTGATTAAATTTTTGGTAACGGAAAACATGTTTTTCTTATTACAGGCTATTGGGAGGTACAGTGCTTTGTATAATTTCACGAGTAAAAGGGATGTTATAGCCGTTACGCATCCAATTCAATACGATACGATTTTTTGTAATGTGTTGCCAACATGTATAAAAGTGATGCAGTCTACCGGCATGTACCTGTGCTAGTGGCGTGTTTTTACACGCTTGTAGCTCGCTGAAGCCGTTGCCCGTGGCGGGGCTGCTATCGCCGACTGGTTGCGGCGGTACTGGCTCGACGTCGGTGGCTTGTAGGTAGACACTCGCCCCCCCCTGCTTGACGACGGGTAGCGAGGAGGGCCCTGCCAGTTTCCCTGGTTCACCCTTGTGGTCGTATGAGACGTAGAAGGCGTTGGAACCGGTGGCCTAGGCGTGACTTTTTTGATTTGCAAGCCCTGTCTCTCGATGGCCTTGAAGGCCTTAATTTTATCGGACAAATTATTTCCAAAGACTGTTTCGTCTCTGTCCTGGTCGTTAATCAGCGACATGAATGCTTTGTCTAGTCCGGGAGTTATTAATTTCCTCCTTACTTGCGTTTCAGTAAAATGAAGATCAGAGAGAATACGGCAGCTGTCAGACAAAATTTTTACAGCCTGCACTCTGTCCTCATTTGTAAGAAGTAGGGTCATAGCCCTCTATTTATGGCCGTTATACCGAGTCAAGCTGATCCTGCTTTGCTTGCATCTTTTTGTTGCGATTTTTTGAAACCTCGGCCATAGTTGACAAGATCTCCACATTTAAGGAGGGTGCTTTTAACAAGCGACAGTTATCAGGAAACAAATATAACTTTAAAAATTTTCCTTTTGTCTCTTGTTGCATGCCCTTTCTCAAACTAGGGGTACCAGCGTTGGGCTAACGTACTATGAATGTCTGGGCCATAGACCTGAGCTTCATCAGTAGGCTCGCCCAAGGCGTCTAAAAACTCGGGGTCGATATCAATATTAGCGAGTAGAATAACCGCATCATGCGTATCGACGTCTGGCGCCGGCTGCTCCGGCGACGGTGTGGTGCAATGCTGCTCACCGTCAACAGCGCGGGTGCAGGCGATGCCGGCGGCGACGGTCGCGATGACGCTGGCCTGGGTTCTCTGTTGTATTCTTGTGCTCCGTCTAGCGGATATAAAAAAATATATGTTATACTTTACAAGTAAAACGTTTTTAGCCATCGTGTTAACCCGCAGTTAACCTCCAGGCAAGATAATGTTACATCATGCTTAACCCTCGTGTTAATCCTCAATTAACCTCCAGGATAGCTTAAAGATGTTAAAATAGAAAATCACTATATCACTTCACTTTATTGGTAAAGATAAAACGTAAATATGTTTTTTAGACTTACCAACGTTGTCCTCGGAATCAGACGATGAATACAATATTCGACGACGAGAAGAACTTTTACACTTGCGACATTGTAGTTTCTTAATTTTTGCAGAATAATACTCAATTCTATCCTGAGCACTACGTTTAGGCATTTTTAATAAAAGATGTGCTTGTTACCGCGCACGAAAAAATAAATGAAGTTATGGCGCGGAGGGAATGAACGAATGAGTCAACTTTCTTTTTTCTTAACGTGTGATGATGACCTGTATGATAAAAGGACTGTGTTGTGCACATGTGTTACTATATCTGAAGAATGAAGCGACGCAATATAATTGACATAATGTGGGCGCAGCAACCTACTGTCCGCTTTTCCACTAAACAATTATTACAACAATAGCCTATGGCCATATGGCTTCCCTTCCCGTCAAATTATTGTTAATTAAAATATATAATACAAAGTATTTTTTCCGGCTCACATGTCTGCTTTCTATTATGCCTCTTAATAGCCATATATTATCAATGGTTTGAGCCGTTAAATCTGATAATAAGTTGTGGCATAGCAACCGCTAGCCCTCACATGTTCCCCATAATAGGATCTAGCCTGTTTTATCTGATAACTGCCTAAACATATTAAGGACAATTCAGACAGCGTGAGACGAGGAAAATCTTGAATATTATTATTAGTAGCATCAATACTAGAAAAATGTGCTCGTCTTCTATTTATATTATTATTTGATACAAAATCGGACAATGTGTTATATACATATTCCTTTGAATTATTGATAAAATAGTGGCTGCATCTTCTCTGTCTCTGATCAAATAATGGAATTTGTTTATTAGAGCACTAGCATAAAAAAAATCAGTCATCAGATGATGCGAAGCAACATTGAAGTATTCCTGTCTGAACATCTTGAAGTCCCTTTTATATCTCCCGTTCACGACTTCAACAACCCACCTTGTCATTGTCACTGCCCTTGTTTTATTCGCTTGCAGAATCGATAATTGAAACTCATTTGGTGCCATAGAAGATTGAGTATATGGACAGTAATTATAATTTTCTAACAGAGGAATTACATCCCTGAAACCTTTATCTAAAATAAACACGTCTCCTGGACGAAAGAACGCTCTAAGTGCACTATTTGGATTATTGCTCCGTAATAATAATTTGTGCATCGGAAGTTGTAGCTGAAGAGGGCCTAAAACATCTATCATATACCCATCTGTAGCAACAATTAATAAGGGCTTTACTAGATTGCTATACTTATGCAAAGAGTAGGTTTTTTTGATAAAAGTAGTGGAAACTTTTTTGAATATATATAACGTGGCAGATATCTTGGCCACGTTTTTAAAAGAGGGACGTCAGCACTGCTGACGTCACTAACTTCTCGATCATCGCGGTCCATGATGGGTTTTCAAAGAAAACTATTCCACATTCGCAATAGCACAGTTTTATTTTCTGGGCAGCGTACTGTTGTCCCAAAGAGCTTCCGCACTGTACGACTACTGCGATTGGAATGATTCCTCGTCGTGCAATGCGGAGAATTTATATTGCAAGTAACAATTGTCCTATTTTAATAGATTACATTGTCTCCGTGCCGATAGACACGTGTTCAACTAAAAAAGCTAATGATTGTGATAAAAACATTTAAGATTTACACTTTAACAAACAATTTTCTTATTTTAATAAATCACGTTGTCTCCGCGCCGATATATATATATAAGTGCCATCTAAAATAGCTTTGGCTTTCCTGTCTTCTGGCCAACTAGTCGGATTTCCAAATAGCCCATTGGTAATCAAAAGATTTCTCTCTGTTACACTTTGCCTGTCGTTGTGTTTAAGTGACGTATGCCGATATGATTAGGCTCAAAGTATACACATAGCCTTAAAATATTACTTACCTTTGCCAACAAATCTTCAAATGGCCTTCTAGGCATATTTAACACGCTTGAAATGCGTTCATCGGAATCACCTGATCTTAATTTAATTAAATATGCAGCTAATTCAACATGTCCCCTTTTAATAAGAGACAGTTGTGGCACTTCTGCTAAAATGTTTAAAAATTGATACTTTGAAAAACCCATCCAATAGCGTACTAAGTGGTCGGGCATACCATTAATATTTTCAAAATCCAAATTAGCAGATTCTGAGTTTAAAATAGAAAACATGTCCTCTATATATTCAGCAGAAAATGATTCAATGCCTATTGTAATTGCCATTTCCCAGTCCGCAAGCAAATGCTCTAGGCAAATACGACAATTTTTTGGCACATAATAATTAAATTGATTTAAAAGTTGTTTCCTCACAGACAGTGGTACAGCAATCCTATGCTCATCTTGACAATTTATAAAAATACACCTATTTTGGGTATCAGCAGCTCAAACATAATTAGGTAAAAAAATCTCAGAGTCAACTGGCAGATTCCCAGGGTGGTCCACAGGCACATATGGTGTCTCCACACTTTCGTTGTCTTCAGATGATGGTTCAGTATTTTCAACCTCTTCAACAACCGCTACTGAAGCTAAGCCCTGTGATGTTGATGGTGCAGAATATTCATGTTGGTCAGCTCGCATCCAACAAGGGTGACAAATGATAGTGTCAGATTGCACCTAAAACAAGATATATGTCACAACCTAATTGAGGAGTTAAGTTAGTAGACTACTGTCAATATATAAGATCAATTAAAATCAATTAAACCTGGATTTGAATAGAATTAATTACAATTAATTATGTACTTTGAAGTAATGTCATAGGATGAGATCCCGCCGCCGCCGGAAAGGAACTCATAGTCCCGATACGGCCTCCTTGACTCCCCTTGCGGGGAGTGTGAGACGACCATGTATCTGTATCATTGTGTCACTTAGCTAGCGACCGTCTAGAGAGATAGCCACCTGCAGTCCTCTAGTTTGGTCAAGGGTTAATAGGACGCGGCAGCCACCTGCAGCCAGTTCTATTCCCAGTAGAGGTTACGAGTGCGATAGCCACCCGCATTCCACTCTTCCACCTCTAGCTTAGGGTACCTATAGAGGTTACGAGTGCGATAGCCACCCGCAGTCCACTCTTCCACCTCTAGCTTAGGGTACCTATGTATAT
This sequence comes from Calycopis cecrops, assembly GCA_001625245.1. Taxonomy (NCBI): domain Eukaryota; kingdom Metazoa; phylum Arthropoda; class Insecta; order Lepidoptera; family Lycaenidae; genus Calycopis; species Calycopis cecrops. The sequence goes on from LUGF01024893.1 coordinate 62,318, forward strand.
GCTTATGGCTTGTATGACTGATTGGTTTGTTAATATATGTAAGTTGTTCATACATTGGCATTTCACTTCTATTCCCCTTACATTGGCGCCCAACGAAAAGAACCTACAAACAAATGAATAAAAACAAAGAAACAAATAAAGAGGAGATAGATGAAGAAATAAACATGACGGCGATACAAATGACACAAGAACAATTCAGTCAATTGTTGAATCAGCTATCGACTACAAGCACGATGCCGAATAAAAATTTCACTCGTTGTACGCTTCGTTTTAACGGAGAGAGAAATCAAAGCAAGGTCAAAGAATTTATTAGTGCCGTGGAAATATATAAAAATATCGAACACATCTCGGACGATGAAGCCTTACTAGGACTACCACTGCTTCTCAGGGAGACTGCAAGCGTTCGGTGGCAAGGTGTACGCAGCGAAATATAGACCTGGGCATCTGCTTTAAAAAATCTTAGATCGGCTTTTGCACCTATATATATAATATAATATATAATATAATAAATTTCATGGGGTTCCCCCATGAAATTTATTTTAGTTATTTGCTACACCACAAAGGAACCACGAAACGATTGATGAGTTCCTTTGTAGAAAACGAGCATTACTGGGGTTATTACCATCAAAAAGACTAAAAGAAGAGGATCATATAGATTAAATTTTTGGATTATTAAGGTTAGAATTAAAAAAGAAAATCGCAAGAGCGGATATCAAAACCATTGCGGATTTATTAGAAAAAGGGACGCCCTTTTTCTATCTACCATGAAAGCCCAGAAAAAGAAGACAATATTAAAAAGGCTTCAGCTTCTCAACAAATATTGTCAAAAAGATGTTTATTTTGTAGCAGAAAAGGGCCATATATTAGAAAACTGCCGTAAACGTTTGGCTCAACTGGGGTCTTCTGAACAAAAAAAAACAGGACAAACCACCGATTACCTGCTATGGCTGTGGTACTCCGGGGGTATTCCGGAGTAATTGTGAGACTTGCAAAAATAAAGAAACACCGCCTAAATCTGTAGCTACTAGTCTACTCAATACAGACGACATTAAAAGGACACGTAAAAATACCAACAATAGAAGTGAATATAAACGGCTACCTTGGCTACGCGTATATTGACACCGCCGCTAGAACAGAAAGTATAGCAGGCACGAGATTATACGAAATGCTTCTAAATTTGGGAATACAATTTTCCGAGCGTTTTGCTGATGTGAGTTTGGCTGGCGGTACTATAACACCACAGAAACTTTTAACCACTACGGTCGACGTAACTTACTGATGACTGACGCCACTGATGCTTACTGTCATGCCAAATGCCACTAACAATAGAACATTACTTGGGACAGATTTTTTAGTCTGCTGGCATTATATTGAATCTGGCTCAAAGGGTATGGCACTATATAGACAAACCCGATGAAATGTTTCAATTTCTCCAATTCAAAACTGAGAAACTTCAAACGCCTCACGCAAAGAGAGCTATAACTTTTGAAGAAAAGGAATCGTTACCGACATTTTTACAATGGGCGAATGAATTAAAAATGCTGTCACCTATGCCGCAAACTCCACCATCCAATGAAGAAGAATGTTCCCCTCCGAAGAAACCACGATGGAAGTTACTGAACATGGACTCTCCGCCACGACCACCTCGTTTACGGGAACCAGCTGAATTAAGCAATTTACTAAAGATCCTCGTATTGATTATTTTCCAATAAATCCTGTCACTATATTCGGTTGATATTTTATTACATCCTGATGAGGGAATAACACTATCTAGTTCCTTCGTAAAAATGTATTAAGAGAACCCGGTTACTTTCAAGTTACAATCCCACACCAACAATTGAAAGAAAAACGCACTTGATCATTAGTCTCGTGGATTCGTAAGGGATTTCGTCTGGACCAAATGCGATTATTAAGCCTGTTGTACATACCGTTGTTACTAAAGTTTGACTCGTCTCACCAAATGATGGTGTTCAACAAATTTTGATCCTCGAGGATGAGTCTCTCGATATTTTGACAGAAATTAAGTCGTCTTTCAGCATCTCCCGGCCGTAATTTTTACACTAATCGCCCTTCAACATAACTTTTAAACTTGTATTTTTTCAGAACGCGATGTATTCTACTCTTTGAAAGTCCAATTTCTTCTTCAGCTTCCCTCACTGAACTCTTCAGGTACGCTTCAAAGTAAATCAGAATGTTGAGTTCATCATCGCTGACGTTTATTATCTGCTGCTGTGGTTGCTGTAAGCGATGATCAAAACGTCCTAAATTTGTTAAATTATCCACCAATCTTTTCATCACAAATCGAGATGGTGTGTGTCTATCGGGATATCTTTCTCGGTGCCACCGTAAAGCTAATGAAATAACTTTGTGATTTAAAAAGTATGCTTCTATTAAATCCAAATTATTTTGGTACGCCATTGTAAGTAAATTAACTTATACCAAGGAAATCTCGTATCTCAAGTGGGTAGGTCTTTGAAATGATAATGTTAATTGTTGGAAGCATGGCCAAATCAAAGGAAATTTCTCTGAACAAAATTTTAAATAAAATGTCAAATTTTATGATCTTAGTTTCATTTAATTTGCTAGTTATTTAGGAAAAAATAATGCTTATGAGTAGCCCTTAAAAACGCTATTATAAAATACATGTAATTTTTCTATTCCATTTGGCGGGTTCGATTCCCGGTTGAGGTAGGCGATTTTTAAAAAATCTGTGAATGCAGTTCTACTTATTATTAAAAATAAAACGATGTCTTCTTTCAGTAAAATCTTTAATATTTAGGGTACTTTCCATTCATGTGGCATAGCCGTGGGACGCCCTGTATACTATAAAAAATAGTACATTTATTGTAAAATTTTTTTATTTATAATAAATCTATACTAATATTATAAAGAGGAAATCTTTTATTTTTGAATTTTTGTATGTTTGTATTGAATAGGCTCAAAAACTACTGGACCGATTTCAAAATTTCTTTTACCATTACTTAGAGGAATTCTTCCGAATCCGTATAGGCTGTATTTTATCCCGGAAAATAGATAGGATTTTTCGTGTTAGTGAAAATTGTGGAGTAAGTCGACGAAAAAACTGCCATACGTTAAGGATTCTCGCGAACGCTGCCTAAATGGTTAGAGATGTATGGTTGACTTCTATAGAAAAGTTGTAGAGCTCAATAATGCCTACAAAAAAGTCCGCGCTAGTAAAAAATAAAATTACATTTTTTCACACAAAAACATAGTTGACTTATTGAATTATAATTATACAGTTTTATGATATTACATTATTATTGTATGTTTTTGTTATTATTACATACGAAAATAACATAACAATAAATGACAAACGTCTATTATTACACTACATGAAATAAAAAAAATATATATTGTACATACTTCAATTTAAATATCTAAGAGGTTCTTCGCTTCGTCTAACAGTTCCTTGGAAACACTGACTGATGGTTTTCTGATACTTGATATGTATGAATCTGATGTAAATAGAAGACCATGAAATACGTCTTTATTCGTTGAGGACCTAGAGCACTTTCTAGCGTGATATAATCTGATATTTTTGTAATCTTTATTACGAGATTCTTGGGCATCCTCAGATAAATT